>JAOXYD010000008.1:21824382-21840841 GCA_028565735.1 Pinacopodium congolense | reverse complement strand
TAATCTAATATTTTCACATTTTTTCAGTTAAGTGACTAAACTTTGAAAATTTTTTCAATTAAGTGATTAATATTTACAAAATTAATTAGAAGAGGTAAAAAGATTATATTTGGTTAGTTCGGATCAAGGTTGTCAGGTCGGATCAATTAGGTCTGCCACCTGTATGTCACTTGTTAGATGACTGGCCATTCCATGTCAACATCGTCAATTAATGACTAACGACATCAACTTTTTTCACTCATCTAGTTAACTTTTCAAACATTAATCACTCAATTGAAAATCTTAAGAGTTTATCACTTAACTGAAAGAACGTGTAAAAGTTGATTACTTTTTTTACTAGTAACTCTATTATTTTGTTATTATTAAAATCTGTGTGAAACATCCATTAGTTCAACAAAATTTATAAACACGTTTTCTCATCTCATTCTTTTATTTTCATTTCTTTTCTCATCTATAGCAATCTTCACCATTCTTCTCATCTCATCTCTTTGGGTTCTCTAATTAGGATTTCTTTTTTTTTTTTTGTTGCCAATCTATCTATTAATAACTAAGAACAACAGAGGAACAAAGTAGAATGGTTCTATATTTTCTTCTTATCTCATAAGTTCTCTATCTATCCTCAATCGAAAAAATTAGCCATCTTAGAGTTGGAGGAGAGAAGCAAGGGAAGAAAGCTTGAGATGTTTGGAACCACCGTGACCAAATGTTGTAAGAGAGAGGACAGAATACGGTGATAAAAAAAGAGATCAAATCTTGTTTTTTCGGCAATTGCTGCCAGAGCTTTCTCTTAATATAGGAGCCTCTTATTGCCTCTTATTTTGTTAGTCCTTAAAGCATCCTTGAAAATCAGATACATGAATAGATGAGACAAATTTTCTGTGTTTTTAATGGTTTCTCACCTACATTGGGAGGATATATGAATACATGACAGGACTACATTGAAGATTCGGTTTATGTTCTTCATTTTTCTCATGCTTCATGTCATATAATGCTCATCACGAACCTTTTTCTTTATTTGACTTAGAAAGGGTCATCTTTAACGGGGTTATCATTGTTTTTTCAACTAAATAAGTTTTTATTTTTAATTTTTATTACAACTCTCAATCAAATAAATTTATATATTTCAAATAAAAAATTAATTAATTTATTAAAATAAATATACAATATAAAATATTAAACTAAAAACTATAATAAAAAATAGAAATGAAACCAAATGATCTCTTAATTTTTTGTTAAAATTTAAATTGAACAATTTAAAAATATTAAGATTTTCAATTAAGTGTTTTCTCGTCAAATTAAATTAAACATATTAAAAATGTTACAATCTTACTTAAACACTACATCTTTTTTTTTAATTTTAATTCAAATGATAAGGTATATTTGACCTTAACCTCAAAGATTCCAATTTATCCCGTTCTTCTGTATTCAAAATTATAGTTAAAATAAATCAATTAAGCTGAAAGTGACAAAGATTTTCACTTTAAATCTCTTTTATTAGTATTTTTGGTTTTGTTTTTTTATTTTTAAATATAGAAATTAATGAAAATAACAAAAAAAATAATGACAAAAATATAAAAATTAATGATAAAAATAAAAATTAATAATAATAACTTGTATTAATTTTTATATTTTAAAAAATAAAAACAGAAACTAAAATTAGAAGTTTGAGTGAAACGAGCCTTAATTTATGCATTGCTAGGTCGGATCTAGTCATTAGGTCGATGCGAACTTAGCCAGTTATGGAAAGTAAAATTCCATCAAATGGGATGGAATTCTCTGATGAGATTCAAGAGTTGATACTTTATTATCTCAAGTGCATTATTTATTTCCCCAGCCACGCCACATTAACAATTGGGTAGCAGTTCTCTCTCTCTCTCTCAAAGTCTTTGTTCGAGACGACTTTGGCGACTTTTAGACCCGAAGCTCAAGTCTAAGCTAGCAGACAACGACTACCTCAACATTTCTATTCACTCTGTACTAAAAGATCTGCGCTTCTTCTTTATTTCAACCAATAATGGAGGAAGAGAAAGGAAGCTTGATGGAGAGTTTGATTGAGTCGGTGAACCAGATAGCCTCCCTCTCCGACTACCGGGCTACGCTTAAGAAGCAGTGTTGCAATCTAGCGAGGAGGTTGAAGCTCTTGACGCCAATGTTCGAGGAGATTCGGGATAGCAGGGAGCCGATCCCCGAGGACACTGCTAAAGCTCTGGTTTCGTTGAAGGAAGCTCTTGATTCTGCTGAAGACTTGCTCCGATTCGCCAGCGAAGGCAGCAAGATTTACCTGGTGTGTACGTGCTTACTTACCTCCCCATTTGTGTGTTTGGGTTAAGTGAATATTCTCGCGATTCGGTTCTATTAGGATTATTGTTACTCCAGTACCAACGACGATAAGTGCGCATATGTTCTTTGGTTGCTTTTATGCGAAATCTGTTTAGACGACGGATGGTTCCGGAGCAGCGTGAAGTATCAAACTGGAGCTAAAAAACTGTGCAAGTAGAAGCTCGAATTTAATTGAGCCCTGAACAATCTTTTCCCGCATATTACTGTGATATGAGAGATAGAAATCGAAGGATAAAGGAGATCGCTCAAAAACAGATAGCGCTTATTTTGTTGACATATAATATAGATTAATCAATTTGTTGAAGACTTTTAGCTTTCTGAGCCCCACTCTAATTTTGATGCAACGGTTGTAGTTGTGGTGTCCTCTTGAAATTAGCGTCTCTAGTGCACCAGCTTCTTCAAAACCATAAGTTCGCTTGTCTTTTGGATTCATATCTATTTGACCGTCAAGTTACTGGACGGAAGTGGAGAAACAGTTGGGCATTGTTTGTGTCTAGTTCTGGATTTTTGGTATCAGTTATAAACATACGTCCCCAAGAATCTGGAAACGACTAATACATTTCTTAAACTAATGCTTTGGTAACAAAGTTATGATACAATCGATAAGCTTATTAATCTGTTTCGTTCCTTTTATTATGCGGGTAGTAAAAGATGCAAGAAAAATTGATTGTTGTATATTTATGCTACTTAATTGAAGGAATCCATACCGGGCTTTTTCTTTGGCAAAAATTTGTATCATATTTAATGGATATAATCGAAAATTTGTTTGGAAGTTCAACGTTTTTGTTTTTCCCTCCTGTTTCAGTTAATTTTAAAATTTTATTTGCATGAGTGTACGGGTAATATTCCTTTGTATTGTGTTCTTGTCTATTAGTGGTTAGACTTTATCAGTTGTGCCGGCAGTATTTCCTTTGAGCTTTTCAGGTTTTTTGATCCTACGTCACTGTCACAAGTTAAATCGCATTCTGAATTTGATTCCCGTACTTAGGTGTTCCATTGGTACTTTCCAAACTAGGATAGTCCATGTTAAATGTTCTGGACTGAGAATTAACTTCATTTAACTGATCTGTCCTATTCACGGTTCCTTTTTTCCATTAGTTGGCTGCTAGTCTCTTCATTGAGTTGTAGTTCTATTTTAGGATGGCCTTGTCGCTAGTTATGCTTTATTTTATTGTTTGTGTCTCTATGGATTCCAGCCCTTGTAGACAGATCAGAGATGCAGCGTAGCAAAGTTACAGAAAATTTTGAAGATAATAGGAAAATTCTTATTAATTGACTATCCCTGTAAATCAACTTGCCAAAAGCTTAAATAGTTTCAAAACCCTAAAACAAACTAATAAGGAAAAGAATCCTAAGTAACATAAAAATTAAAGTGCATTGTTCATAACCTTCGGTGGAGGTTCTTAGGCTGATTCAAGTCATTTTGTAAGGAAAATGGACTGCGTCAATTGGCCTTGCAATAGGGCTTTCAAATCAGTCTTTAAAAACATATTATAGGTTTCGTAACTCGACTCGAGTCAAAAGTTATGGCCATTTTTCTTTCCTTTGTCCAATTTCTCTAAAATCTTCAAAGCTATATCTTCAACATCAGATTAATATTAAATTATGTGGAAGGTACAGTGATTAATTTGGTAAAGCTTCAATGCTTTCCACTTTGTCTCCTTGAGCCTTTAGCAATTCAATAGACTTGATTTAATATCACATTTGCTTTTTTTTTTTTTTTTTTTATGATTGCTGGCTATTGATTTGAGTTTACTTCCCGGACTGCATAAAACTAGTTTAATGGGAGGTAAACTGGTTTTATGGGACTCAATTCTAGGTGGTCTTTATTCATTGGAGTCCAATAGTCTTAGTTTTTTTTTTTTTTTTTTTTGGATGAATTTTGTAATCCTCGACAATGGATGTGCAAGTATGTGAATCATAACTTTTATGAACCTCATTTTTCATGTTTGGCCTTCTATAAATGATTTGACAGTTTCATTTTCAATTGGTACTTCTGGTAAGGAATTTTAAAAAAGAACATATTGCAGTAAAAATTTAAAATTTGACTCGGAGCTGCTACTTTCTCCAGTCTGACCTATGTTAACTGATCAGTAATTGTTTTTAAAATTTATTTATTCTGTTGTTAATTTAATGTCTCATTTGTTATGGCAAGAATGTTTAGAGGTACAAGGCAAGACAAACTTTGCTGGAAAAGGCAATAGTAGTCCTAATTTACTAACCAGTTGGATTTGGATCAACCATTTTTATTTTCTTTCAGGTTCTAGAATGGGAACAAGTGATGAATAGGTACCTTGAGGTGGCCGCTAAATTGGAACAAGCTTTAAGTGGAGTGTCCTATGAAAAACTTGACATATCTGATGAAGTTAAGGAACAGGTAAAAGAACCTTGATCATCTAATTTTGTCTTCATATTTTTAGATGTAAGTGATCAAGAATCCAACAATGTTTCAACTAATATCTTGTATTGGAAAATATAGAAGTTAATGTATGATATGAGCTTGGTAATTGCTTTCTGCACGCTGATTCTAGGGCTTATATATTTCTACTGAATGTTTCCTGGGATGGTATAGTTTTTAATTCACATGATAATACGCTTAAAATTTGGATTCAAGGCCTTTGAACTGTATTGGTTCCTTATTGTTCTGTTAGTCTGTGATTAAGCTAAAAGTAATGATATGACAAAGCAAACTGCCCACTGAAATTCTTATTGGATCTGTCCTTTTGATTGTTGAATATTTACGTTTCAAATTCACAATTTCAGGTTGAGCTTGTGCTTGCTCAGTTCAGAAGAGCCAAAGGAAGAGTTGACAATCCAGATTTTGAGTTACGTGAAGATCTTTTATCCCTTTACAAGAGGAGCAATGATACAACAATGGATCCTACTTTCATGAGAAGATTGTCTGAAAAGTTACAGTTGATGGAAATAGCAGAACTTACACAAGAGTCATTAGCTCTGCATGAAATGGTTACTGCCTCTGATGGAGATCCTGAGGAGAATATAGAAGTAATGTTTATGCTACTGAAGAAAATTAAGGATTTTGTTCAGACAGAAAACTCCAACATGGAAGCTCCTGCAGGAGAAAACTATCCTCCTAGTGGCAGTGGGCAGGGGTCCAATGATGGGGACCACAGGGCCCCAGTCATACCAGATGATTTCCGCTGTCCCATATCCTTGGAGTTGATGAAGGATCCTGTCATTGTTCAAACAGGGCAGGTAATTTGATCAGCATCCTGATTTTTGAGAGAGAGAGCTCAAATGTGATTTAATCTCTATTTTTCCATTTTCATCAGTTTCTTTTCTCACTGAGACCCAACTCTAAATTCCAGCAACTTCCTCCATCTTTTATTATGAAATTACAGAAGATTATCTTCATGAGTCAAATGGTTCAAGTTAATTGTCATATAATTTGGAGCTTATATAAAATGAGGCTGAAGCACGGGACATGGTCAGTGGTCAGTGGTCAGTGGTCAGTTGCATGAAAGATGATTCAGATGGGACTCATTGATTGGAGAAATGGTAGAAGCTTGGAATTACATCTGTTAACAAGTGCATTTTGAAAAGTGAGAAACAATAGGACTTCCTTAATAATGTCTTCATCGATATCACTTTGTGGAGATATAGTTAAGATCTAACAATTAACTCTACTCTTAGTTCAAGCTGCAATAATTTGTGGAAGGGGTATAAGATGAGTTGCTACACATTGGATTACCGTGAACTCTGAGTTTTGTTGACTTTCAGTTCATTGATAATGTTAGTACATCATGCTACCTCTGTTTCTAATCTCTCTCCTCTCTTTTTTTGTTGTAGACCTATGAACGTGCCTGCATTGAGAAGTGGCTGGAAGCAGGGCATGGCACATGCCCTAAGACACAACAGACCCTCACTAGTACCGCTCTTACGCCCAACTATGTCCTTCGAAGTCTCATAGCACAATGGTGCGAAGCAAACGGCATTGAGCCACCGAAACGGCCCACTTCTCGATCTAATAAAAGAACCTCTGCCTGTTCACCAGCTGAACTTGCAAAGATTGAAATTTTTATCCAGAAGCTCTCATCTGGCAGCCCTGAAGAACAGCAGTCTGCAGCAGGCGAGATCCGCCTTCTTGCCAAACGTAATGCTGATAACCGAATAGCTATTGCAGAAGCTGGTGCAATCCCTCTTCTTGTGGGCTTATTATCAACACCTGATCCTCGCACTCAAGAACATGCCGTTACTGCACTTCTGAACCTTTCAATATGTGAAGATAATAAAGGATGCATCATAGCAGCAGCTGCAGTTCCAGGAATAGTGCATGTGCTTAAAAAAGGTAGCATGGAAGCTCGGGAAAATGCTGCCGCAACCCTTTTCAGCCTTTCAGTTGTGGATGAAAATAAGGTTACTATTGGTTCCTCAGGGGCCATCCCCCCACTTGTTGTACTTCTATGTGAAGGTACTCAGAGGGGAAAGAAGGATGCTGCAACTGCTCTTTTCAACTTGTGCATATATCAAGGTAACAAGGGGAAGGCTGTGAGGGCTGGAGTTGTGCCTGCATTGATGCGTCTGCTGACCGAACCTGGAGGCGGAATGGTAGATGAGGCCCTGGCCATACTGGCAATACTTGCCAGCCACCCTGAAGGAAAGGCAGCTATTGGAGCTGCAGAGGCTTTACCAGTTTTGGTGGAAGTCATTGCCAATGGATCCCCCAGGAATAGAGAGAACGCAGCTGCAGTTTTGGTGCATCTTTGTTCTGAAGACCAGACGTATCTGGCTAAGGCACAAGAGCTTGGAGTAGTGGGCCCATTAACGGAGATGGCACATAATGGCACAGAACGGGGAAAACGAAAAGCTCAACAATTGCTCGACCGCATGACACGGTTTTTCGAGCAGCAAAAGCAGGCTCAGGCACAAAACGAGGTTTATTCCCAAGTCCAGACCCCACAGTCCAGAACATCGTCCTTGCCAAATTCTACTGGCAGTTAACATTCTGTTTACCAGGTTCTCTGGGGTTGCTTTTTCTTTTCTTTTTTTTTTCACGTATCCCAGTTTGGTTTGCTGGGTGAGGTGGAAGATCACCTGCCCTCTGTAAGTTATTCATTCGTTTGTGTGGGTCAAAGACATCGTGCAAAGGAGAAAATGGGGGAAAAAGAAGGAAGAAGCCTAAGATGTACTGAAAACAGGTAAATGTGTGGTAGCCAACAATCATCCTTCAGTTTTTTAACGAAGAGGTGCTCCTGTATTATAGAGAATTGTTTAAATGTTTTTGTTGCGCATGGAGTAGCTCTGATTAAGAGCAGTGAATGATATGTTGAGATAATGTGCCATTGAACTTAATGTTATTTTGTTTGGTTGCTTAAAATGATCTTTTGCATGTATGGTGCCGCACTGGATGCATGACAAATCTCCCTCTATCTATAAACGTTAACACTTTCAGTAATGATCAATTAAGGCCATGTTTGTTATTATTTTAGTTTTCAGTTTTCATTTCTCATTTTTTAAAACATAGAAATTAATAAAATTAGCACAAAGACAATATATTAATACAGTACAGAAATAAAAAAAATATAAATAAAAAAGTACATAAAAATCAATACACATAAATAAATAAAAATGAGAATTAATACAAAATGTGTTTTAAATTTACTATTAATGTCTAGTTTACAGATTAAATTTATTGAAAATGGTGGAAGAGGTTCTTTCCTTAGGATTCTCTAATCTTTTTGAATGATAAAAGAGTAAATTAGTGGAAAAGTATGAGAATACACGACATTATAAGTGTAAAGGGAAAAAAACTTCTTTTAAGTTATGGGGATCTAATGACATTAGGTATTAGACCTTTAGACTCTGTGAGTGTTGGCAAGACGTGGCCAATACTTGACATGCGAGTCAGTACGAGAAAAGCTTGTTGACGAGAGAATAAGGCGAAGTCTTGCAAGTAGGCAAGTAAAGACCCAAAAAACTTGCGAGTAGGCGAGAGATGTGGGAAGTATTGGTAAAGATCTTGAGAATAGGCGAGATTTGATATATGTGGGCATGCGTTGGTGCACATTGGCGGAAATATTTGACGATATGCAAAATTTGGATGTGAGGCTACGCACAGTTGTCGAACTAAGTCATGCGAGACTAGAGGATGTACAAGAATGCGTAAAGACATGTGAAATATTGCAAGAGTGCGAAAGGATACGCGAAGGCGTGCGAGTGCGACAATAGGCATAGACATTTGATTTCACGAGGCAGGTCCAAGGTATGTAAAATTTGTAAGGTTTTATATTAACTCGGTGTAATTTGTACTTAGTCATGGAGAGAAGGGACTACACCATGAGTGAGCTTGATCATGGAAGATAGATTTTTCCATGGATTGTTGAATCTATATGTAGATAGGCTTTAGTGACTTAGAAAACACATAAGCAGTGACATGGCAACAATAGATGATGTGGCACTTGATGACGTGGTGAGATCAATGTGAAAATTATGTGGGATAACATCAATTTTAAGAGTTAGAGATCATGTGGAATTGAATTTCTGAAGATCGTGAAAATCTTTATAGGGAAGATCTTTTTCAGATTGCATGTAATATTTATCTTATTAGATTTTGATGTAATATAGTCAATTAGAAGATTGTGGGATGTTTTCTTATTGGTTCGAGTAATGTGATCTTAGTTGTTAAGATAGACTAGAATATCAGAGTCCTAGTTATCTTTAACTTGCTTTCCAAGCAAGGGAGCTTATAAATAGCTCATTAGAGCTATAGTTCAGATCGTTCGAATCATTCAATCATTCATTCATTTAGGAATTGAGAGATAACTTGGAGAGTTAAGAGCTTTTGGGGGAGCTCTTATAAGGATTTCGGGTAGGGAGTTCTTGTAAGTGCTTTCAGAAGGAGATACTTGTTCTTTTATTAACATTTTGTAAGATTTAATAAAAAATTAGTTTCAAACATTATATATCTCTCGTTGATTTTTTTTTTCTCTTATTATACACTGGTGTGATTTTTAGTATGTGAGTGAAACACATAAGCACGAGTATTCATATGAGGTATTCTTAGGTTAACAGAATTGTTCGACAACATTCATATGAGAAGACTGAGTCTCGACTTAATAGACCTAAGTGAGATTGTCGTGTAAAGGAGAGTATAACTTGTGGTAAAGTTCGACGACCTGGCGGATCTTTATAACAACTGGTATTAGAGCCAATATAGTGATGGTTGGTAGAAATAATCTGAAGGACCGGGTTACTAAAATAGAGGTGATCTTTGAACCTCTAGCCTCGACGAATGTGGGTGTAGTTCCTTTGCTGGAACGAATTGAAGCTTTGGAGAGGGAACTTTAAGCAGCGATAAGAGCACTCCAGGAACAGTTGAAAGCTCAAGAGGAGATGAGATACGATCTCCTAATGCTCAAACATGCACTAGTAAGGCACGAGGCGGGTGTCCAAGTGAAAAGCACTATAGTGAAAATACAAGCGCCACAAGTTTTTCATAGCAAGCGGAGTACCAAAGAGATCAAGAATGTTTTGTGGGATATAGAGCAGTACTTTGAGGCGGCAAAGGTGGTGGACTCGGAAATGGTGTTGATCACAACGATGTACATGATGGGTGATGCCAAGCTGTGGTGGAGAACACGAACTTCCAACGGCATTAGTGCGAGTAGACCTCCCATTAATACGTGGGAGAAGCGGAAGGATCTAACAAATTCGTTCCTCCCTAACAATATTTCATGGGTCGGGAGAGAAGCTTTGAAGGAGTTAAAGTAAGATGGATTAATGCGGGAGTATATGAGGTAATTCATATCAGTGATGTTGGACGGGCGAAACATGTCGAAGGAAGACAAGTTATTCAACTTCATTAGTGGCTGTCAAGTTTTGAATTCAATGCATTTTTATCTCATTTTAATCCAATTTTAAGGCACATTGCTTTCAATTTATTGTTAAAGTGCTCAATTATATTTATAAATATTGTACAATACAGATGACAGCCAAAACGTGGAGAAAAGATAGAAAATTCATCAAAAAGGTCAATTTACCGGACCAATATGGTGACCTCAGTAAGATGGCTGTAATGGCTCTCAACCCGCCGTATTGCTCCTGAAGTAGAGGATCATAATGACGCCTTCATGGCCCGCCGTTATGCGTCTTTTAAGCGTTGTTTTGGTACTTGTCATGCGAAAATCAACTGCAACTTGCCTCCCCACTGCTGCAACTTGCTCTAACTCTTTCCAACTTGTCCTAAACATATAAATAGAGTTATATAAATCGATTTTGAAAAAGTTAGGATGGATTTGAGAGAAGAATTCAGATAAAAAATTGTATTCTCTCTTCTTTTCCTTAGTTTTTAGGTGTTTCTTTTCTCTCTTTTCTAGCCTTTGTATATTGTGATTTCAGGTTGTTTTGAGAATTTAATGAAGTTGATTCACATGTTGAGAGGCTATCTATCAGTTTGTATCATTATTTGGTGCTTCTTAAACATGAAATTACTTGTTTTGTACTCCTTTGTTCATATATATGGCAAAACATGGACTTTTTTTATTCAATCTAACTTTTCTTGTTTATTTATGATGTTTTGAGCTGAATCTTAGTTAGGGGCAAGTTCTTGAATGTCTTGAGTATGAGTATAACATATGATTGGATGATAATCTTTATTTATGTGAGAATTTAAAACATATCTTAACTTCATCACTTTGAATATGATCTTAGATGAATAAGTAGAAGACCAATCACTTAATTTAATGGATGAATCCATAAATAACATGATTATAATCCATACATGACCATTGATTGGTTAGTTCATGGGGGTACTAATCTTGAATATGGAATTTAGGATTATAAACTTCTTAAACTTAAAGCCTACTTCCTATTGATTTATGAGTTGACCAAACCATAAACAATGAATTTTAGAAAAGGTAATGAATTGACCATAACTTTTTCTTGATTTAGTAAAGGCCTTATATTAGAAATTTTGATCCATTTCATAACTTACTTAAGTCATTTAGCCTTAGTCCTTAGCCATTTAATTAATTATAATCCTTAGACAATTTGGAGTTCAATTGCAAAGATGAAAGTCTTTTTTAGGTTCTTTTTAGTTAAATTAATCCTTAGTTTTAAGCCTTGAGTTCCCTTAAATAATTTTAATCCAATTGCCTTAGTAGTCATACAAATCCTTTCTATGTGAGTTCAAAATTCCGAAGTCTTAAATGTGCTCCACTTTATTACTTGTGACTGGTATATTACCGTGAAGTTGGTTTGGTATTGAATTTGATTTGCATGTTAATTGATTGATTTATTTGAGCTAAATTAGTGCTACTAAATCAACGTAGTAAGTTTTTGGTGCCATTGCCGAGGAACTGAATATTGTGTGATACTAAGAATACATTGGTGTCAATCACTCTAGGGTGTTATATATTGTTTATATTGTGTGCTTTGCTCTCTCTTACTTATTTTCTATGCTCTTTGTCTTTATGTTTCTTGTTTGTTTAGTTTGTATGTTGAAGCATCTTTTAGTGCCTAGTTTCTAGTAATTTAAAAGATGTGGGGGAAATATGATCATGGGCAAAATTGCTAATGGTATGAGTCAGAAGAAGAAAGTAATTGGGCAAACCATAATGCATATTATGAATCCTATGCATTTGATCATTCATCCTCTTACCCTAATTATGCATGGCATCCTTCATCTCATAATGAACCATCTTTTACTCCTTGTTAGTCATTTTATTTTCAAATTCATCCTGAACCAAGTTATAGCTCACCTTATGAACTTTATTCTGATCATGAATCTCTAATTGCAACATCAATTGAAATTAAGGATTTAATGAGGGAGTTTAGGAAAATGCATTCACCTGTGCAAGAAAGTGGAGTTAAGGACAAAGTTATTTTAAATGCACATAGAGTTCTAAATGGAACATTTAGAAACATCAATTAGAAAGTATTCTTCATGTCAGCTTCATAAGTCCCCTCTTTTAGAGCCAATTAGATTAGCACCTTTGAATATGCATAATGTTATTCAAGAGTTTTCAATTCCTTTTAAGACTAATTATGATGAATTTTTTGTGTGCATGAATGATGAAAAAGCTCTTAAAACTAATGAAAGTTTAGATGCCCCACTAAATGAGTCTATGGCTAAATTAGATATTGGTAATGAAGAACATATTCATGAATTAGAAAGCCATGATTTAGAGACTTTGAATTTTCAATAAGATGATATGCATGGCATTAATGACTTGAATAAAGATGAACAGAAATTTGAAATTGAATATAAGGAGTTGCATGAACTATATAATCTTATGGTTGATCAAAATGATGAATTGATGAATATTGAAGTATCAGTTTAGTGTATTGATTTCCTCGTTGTGTCTAATTTTAATATTAGGCTAAAGGTAGTCATTCTTGTGTATTTAGCATGGTACTTTACTCAAGGTAAGGGTTTTGCCTTATTTATTTCCAAAGGTAGAATTTGTGATGCTTTTGAACACCTAATTAAAGGTGAAAGAACCCCTGGGAATTTAGCTTCCCTATCTCTAAAGAATAAATCTAATCAATTAGATGGAGAACTAAACTTTCGATCAAAAATTTCCTAACTTCGAGGTCCAGCTAAAAGACCTTAAATAAGCACTCATTCAGAGGCAACCTAACCATAATAATAGGTTTTAGTATGCTTTAGTGTGTTTTCTTTTGTTTCCTTTTTGTGCTCCTTATTCTTCCTTGATCATATTTTCTTTATGGAGCATAGCTGCTTTATTTGGTTTATGTTGTTTTGATTATCTTTTGTTGGATTTTCAGGTGTTATATTCAATCTTTGTTATCTTATGGAGTAAGTTTCAACATGCACCTTCAATAGATCTTCAAACAATTTTCTCTTCTATCCGAGTGCTTTATATTCCTTTTCCCCTTATTTTTGTGCTTACTTTGTTATTTTAATAACATTGAGGGCAATGTTTTATTTAAGTGTGGGAGAGAGAATGGATGATCACACCTATATTTGATTTGGACTAAAGTATGTCAATTTATTATCTTTTTTAACATAATCTATAATTTGTAAAAAAAATTCAATTTTAATGCAAAATTTTGGACACTTCCTTTTTTTTCATTTATTATGCCCCTTTTAGAAGATATATAGTTGATTAAGTCTATTAAAGATCAAATGGTTTTAAATTACTTCATGATTTGGATAATGACATCTTTTGATCATTATGAATTCCATGTTTAAAATGCATAATTCTAAAGAAAAATGTGTCTTTTTTAAAATATCATATCATCTTACTTTAATTTGAATAGAAAAAAATGAAAAAAAGAAGTTAAAAAGAAAAAAAGAAAAGAAAAAGAAAGTAATAAGTGAGTTTATTCACTCCATTGGCTTTACATCAATTGGTTGAAGTTTATGAGTGGTGTTAGTAGCTAATTGATGTAAGGTGATTTGATTGATGTACCAGAGATGCTCACACAAAATATTCATCTTCATGTAATAAGATTACTTGACCTCTCAACCAAGCTTCAAAAGGCTCATATTTTTGCTTTAATGAATAAATGATTTTTTATCGTTTTGAAAGATGATAAATCTTGCTTTAGCACTATTTAATTTTCATGCGGAATGGAAGTGTGATTGAGTCTGAATTTGATGAAAGTATGATTGAATTTGAATTTGATGAAACATGAAGTGATTTAAAAATTATTTGTGACTTAGTATGCTTAATTGATTATATATCATGTTTTAGGTGCATAATGTTTGGAAACCAAATGAAATTGATCCATTGAATGTGGTTGATAAGTTGGACAAGTTTACTTCAACTTATAAGTCATGTTGAACTTGATGATTTAGTGGTTTGCTTAAGGACAAGTAAAAGCTAAGTGTGGGGGAATTTTTAGGCCTTGAATTCAATGCATTTTTATCTCATTTTAATCCAATTTTAAGGGACACTGCTTCTAATTTGTTGTTAAAGTGATTAATTATGTTTATAAATATTGTACACTGTAGATAGAAGCCAAAAAGTGGAGAAAAGATCGAAAATTCATAAAAATGTCAATCTATAGGACCATTACAACGACCTCAGCAAGACTGTTGTAATGATCTCTCAACTTGTCGTATTTTTCTCGAAGTAGAGGACTATAACGGTGCCTTCATAGCCTGCCATTATGTGCCTTTTAAGCATCGTTTGGTACTTGTCACACAGAAATTAGCTACAACTTGCCTCCCCACTTGTTGCAACTTGCTTCAACTTGTTCCAACTTATCCAAGACATATAAATAGAGCTCTAAAGATCAATTTTGAAAAAGTTAGCATCGATTTGTGAGGAAAATTTAGACAAAAAATCAGATTCTCTTTTCTTTTCCTTAGTTTTTAGGATTTTCTTTTCTTTTCCTTTTCCAGCCTTTGTAGATTGTAATTTCAGGTTGTTTTGACAATTCAAGGGAGTTGATTCACGTGTTGGGAGGCTATATATCAGTTTGTATCATCATTTAGTGCTTCCTAAACATTAAATTTCTTGTTTTGTACTCCTTTATTCATATATATGGAAAAAAACATGGGTTGTTTTGATTCAATCTAATTTTTTTATTTATTTATGATGCTTTTAGCTAAATATTAGCTAGGGACGAGTTCTTGAATTTCTTTAGTGAGTTTATAACATATAATTGGATGATAATCTTTGTTTATGTGATATCTTAAAGCATATCTTAACTTTATCACTTAGAATATGATCTTAGATGAATAAGTAGATGATCAATCACTTAGTTCATTGGAAAAATCCATAAATAACATGACTGTAATCAATACATGACCATTGATTGGTTATTTCAGGGGGGGTACTAATCTTGAATATGGAATTTAAGATTAGAAACTTCTTAAACTTAAAGCCTACTTCCTATTGATTTATTAGTGGACCAAACCATCAAATAGGAATGTGAGAAAAGACAATGAGTTGACCATAGCTTTATCTTAATTTAGTAAAGGACCTAGATTAGAAATTTCAATCCATTTCATAACTTACCTAAGTCATTTAGTCTTAATCCTTAGCCATTTAATCAATTGGTAATCCTTAAACAATTTGGAGTTCAATTGCAAAGATGGAAATTTTTTAGGTTATTTTTAGTTAAATTAATCCTTAATTTTAAGCCTTGAGTTCCTTTAGATAATTTTACTCCCATGTCCTTCGTAGTCATACAAATCAATTCTCTATGAGTTTGAAAAAGGAGGGAGTGATGAATATTACTCAGCAGAAGGAGCCATCAATAACATCGGTTATTTGAATGTTATTTGAATAACATCCCACATAGAGCTAGAGTGAATTGTTATCTCTAATTTTGCTAAAATGAAAACACAACCCTTAAAAGCAAAGACATCAAAACTAAATACCATGATAAAATAAAGACAAACAAACAAGAAACAAACAAGAAATACGAAAGATGGGTAGAAGATATATCAGGAATTATAGACTTATAATTGATCATCAAAATAGATAACTTGGGAAACCACCAAATCCATAAAACTGCTGCTTATCCTGCAAGGAAGGACATATGTCACTAGAATGGCCTGAATATGACCAAAAATCACATACCTTAGTCTGGATGATATCTATCGTAACTCAAGCAACTAAAGGTGTGAGCTTTGTTACTTGTTGTTCCAACCTTGAAAGAGTAGCAACCTCAAAATCATCTTTGATATAAGAATTAATGTAAGCAGGATCAGAATAAAAAAATGATGAAAATAAATCATTACTCAAAAAAGCTATGAAACAAAAACAAACAGAGATCAAAGATGATAAATAAATAATAAAAATGAAAAGAAATAAAGACAATAGAAGAAATAAAAATTAACACAAGCACTAGCTCCTCGGCAACGACGCCAAAAATTTAGTGAAGCTCGTCGTAAGATACCAAATAATAAAATTACCTAACCTAGCTAACTAAGTAGCTGAGCCAAGTCAGGGTCGATCCTACAGAGAGCTAGAGTGAATTGCTATCTCTAATGTTGCTAAAATGAAAACACAATCCTTAAAAGCAAAGACATGAAAACTAAATACTATGACAAAACAAAGACCAACAAAGAAGAAACAAATAAGAAATACGAAAGTTAGGTAGAAGATATATCAGGAATTATAGACTTATAATTGATCCTCGAAATAGATAACTTGTGATTGGTGTAAGATGCTAGCCT
>JAOXYD010000008.1:21804039-21824282 GCA_028565735.1 Pinacopodium congolense | reverse complement strand
CTTACACCTAATCATGAAGCAACCTAGAATAACCTCTTTAGATTTAACGACGCGATAACATTAACAACTAGAGAACGACTAGCCTAAGGCACACTCTCACAAGCTCATATTGCTTAACATAAAGAATTAGAATTCTAGGCTAAGTTGATTAAGTTCACTGACAAATTCAATTAGTCTATTGTCACCTATGGAAATCATTAGGACTATTGCGTATCACAAATTCATTCCTAACAATAGAATTAGAAATTAAACCTAAGATAGCCAATATTAAGAATTAATCTTTAATTCATGTAATTTATGCAAAATTCCGATTCAATCTTTACCTAAATCAAAACATTTAATCAATTCATAATCAATTCTCACAATTATTAAACCAAAATCCCATTAATATCCTCTAACCCAAAATTAAACTAGCTAAACATAATTAAATTAAGAAAAACAAAAATTAAATGAATATTAAACATAATTAATTAAAAGAAAACAAAAGCTAAAAAATTAAGAACAACAAAGGAAAACACAAATTGACTTTTAAATTAATGCAAACACACATAACTTAAGCTATTATTTAATTAACTAAAATTTAATTAATAAAAACTTAAACTAACTTTCTAAATAAAAATTTTAGATTTAAAATTAAACACAAACTGAATTTTAAATGAATTAAAACCTAAGAACATGCATAGAAACTAACTACTGAACATAGATGAATAAAATGCTATATGGATAATTGAAACTATATGGAATAAAACATTAAATAACTTAATAATTAATTAAAAATAAATATGAACGTATGATTTATATTTAAAAGTAAACAATATTTAAAGATTGGATAAGAAAATTAAAACACAAGAAAAAATTAACTAAGCAATAATCAAAATTCAAACAGTGAACGAATAAGCAAAATAATGTTGCAAAATAACAAGACAAAATAATATTGCAAATCAGAAGTTACATGCGGGTTTAAGTACAAAGCTATAGGTGAATTAATTGAAATTAATTCAATAGTGCAGCAACTCCTTTGACTCCATACAGCTACTCCTATCTCGTCTCCTGGTGTGTCCTGGTGGTGCGTGGTGCGTCTCCTGGTGTGTCCTAGTGTAGCGTCATCTAGCAGCTCTTAGCTACACGTCTCTCAAGCCGCGAACAACTCTCCGTCATCCACACTCAACCGCCAGTCAAACACTCGCACTTGTCTCTCACCTGTGTTGCCAGCAACTTCCTCAGTAGCTCGTGACTCCCCAAACTAAGACCCAACTACTTGTCTACTTAGGGATTCGTGCTTAAATCAATTAATCCCCTTGCTTCTCCTATTTCCTAAATGTGCCTCATGCACTGTGCTATGCTCACCATTTTGATTAATTAAATTGGTGAGCTTAAAACACAACTGATTTTTCCTTTTTTTTTTCCAAATTAATACAATCTTTGGCTTTTGCTCAAATTTCTTTAAATTCTTCATGTTTGATCCAAAATTTATGCTAAGGAAACAAACCGGCCATTAAACATAATATAACACAAATTGAATATTTAAACAATAAAATAAGATTGAGATAGCATAAAAAGCATATGAAATTTTAATAAATTTCAATCTTATCAAATACCCCCACACTTGAACTATTACTCGTCCTCAAGCAATTTAAACTTAACCAATAAATTCTATCATTTCATTTTCAAACAAAATCAAGTGTATGCAATCATTTAAATTTTGGTAAACTCAATTATCAAGTTACAACATATATGATAATTGTTTTTCATCAATACACATAATCAAAGTCAAATGAAGACACAATTGATCAAAAGTAAGCATAAAACTAAGATGGACTTTCCTCACGGCGTTCACTCAATTCACTCAAGTATGTAAGGGTTGATGTTTCACTCATAACTCCCTATAAGAGACTGCACTACAATAGGCTTGCAGATTTATCAATTCTCTACCATATAGATTACATGCCATCATGGATCTAAAAGTGCTTTTACTTGGTTGTAACGGGGTTAAGGTTAAGGTATGGCAACAAGGGTCAAAGGGGTTATTCACATGTATTCATAAAGTACTAAGTAAAAGGGATAACCTAATATCAATTATGAGATAAACAAATGAATATAACATATTACAACTACTCATCACTAATTAATGCTACTATGTTTGATTCTTCTTTCTTTCTTTCTTTCTTTTCTTCTTTTCTTCTTTTTTTATTTTTATCTTTTTTTATTTTATGTTTGTTTTTTTTACTTGAATAACACTAAAAACAAGATAGAACAATAGTATAACATATCAACAAATACACGAGTAAAAGTATCTCTCAAAAACATCTCAGAATAAGGTATAAAACCAATGTCCCCAAATCATAAACATTAACTACTTACTTAATACTTCATTTAACTTATGAAAGGGTAAGGTTAAAGGGTTTTTTAGGTTTTAATGAAAGGTGATTAGTATCGAAACAAACATGGTCAAAAAGTCTCAAAGGGGTTTTCAAAGGAAAAAATGACATGTTGGGTCATTTAAGCTAAGAGGTTTAAATCAAATAAGGCCTTAAATCATATCCATAAAGCATGCACCTCATAGTTTCAAATCGATTCTATGCAAGTTCTAGAGGTAATCTACCTAGGAGAGCATAACGCACAACAAAGAATATAAATTGACTAAAAGATGCAGTCATATAGGCTCAAAACCTCACATGTGCTTATATGAAAATCCATCAAAAGGTCATACATTGCCTCATCACGTAAGTATCAAATATTTGACTTGAGTTTATGCAATTAACTACTTTAGTTATTCCATATGAAGCACCTTCTAGTCAAGCTACCTAATCAAAATTCAAGCATACAACTCAATCTTAGTCCAACTACTATGACAGAATCAACTGGTTCAACATTCATCACAATAGTTCAAGTGCACAAATGCAAAAAAAAAATTCAAAATTTTTCAATTCAATCAAACCCCACCCCCACACTTATAATGGACATTTTCCTCAATGTAAACATAGTTAAGGGGATGAGAAAAGAAGAACTCCCTGGGATTAAAGAGGCTGTATGAAGTGTAATAGCAGAACTTGGAGCTACCTTCTTGCTTTCCTATAAACAAAAGCGAAAAACAATCAAAATCAAAGGATACGAATGGGTTGCCTCCCATTAAGTGCTTGTTTAGGGTCACAAGCTCGACCCCCTATTAACCAAAATCAACTAACATAAGTCGGAGCTTCAAGCTCTAACACCTCTACTTGTTACACTTGAAAACTCTCAAAGTAGGGTTTAAGCCGATGTCCATTAACTTTAAACTCTTTTCCCATCTTGGCACTTCAAATATCTACTGCTCCATGGGGATATACCTAGGTAACATCAAAAGGACCTATCCATCGAGAGCGTAACTTACCTGGAAAGAGTTTGAGGTGGGAATGATATAGAAGTACCTTCTGTCCTACCACGAATGTCTTCCTGGAGATGTTGTGATTATGGAATGCCTTAATCTTCTCCTTATAAATCCGGGCATTCTAGAAAGCCTCATGTCATAACTCCTCAAGTTCTTGTAATTGCAATCTTCTATGAGTACCAATGGATTCTAACTCCATATTACGTTTCTTGATCACCTAATAAGCCTTGTGTTATAGTTCCACTGGAAGGTAGGGCTTCCCAAAGATGAGCCTGTAAGGTGACATCCCTATCAGAGTTTGATATGCAGTTCTATAGGCCCATAAGGCATCATTAAGGTGCAAACTCCAATCCTTCCTGTTAGGGTTCACCGTCTTCTCTAAAATAGACTTGATCTCTCGATTAGACACCTCAGCCTGGCCACTCATCTGAGGGTGATAAGTGGTTGAGACTCGATGTACTACTTGGTATTTCTTTAAGAGAGCCTCTATTGTGCGATTGCAAAAATGAGTCCCCTTGTCACTAATGATGGCTCATAGGACCCCAAACCTAGAGAATATGTTAGATTTCAAGAAATCTGTAACCACTTAAGAATCGTTAGTTTGGATGGCTTTTTCTTCCACCTATTTGGACACATAATCAACTACAAGCAGAATATATTAAAATCCAAATGAAGAAGGAAAAGGACCTATTAAGTCCATACCTCAAACATCAAAAATCTCACAAATCAATCTGGGAGTTTAAGGCATTTCCTCACGGGGACCTAGCGTATATGTTCGCTGATAGTTGTCACAAGTCCTGCAAAAATCATATGAATTTCGGAATAAAGACGGCTAGTAGAATCCAAACTCTAGAACTTTGTGAGCTATCCGCTTTGAGCCAAAATGGCATCCACATGTATAAGAATGACAAAATGTTAAGATAGAATCAAATTCACTGTCAAGTACGCACCTTCTGATAACTTCATCTGTACAAAATCGCCACAAATAAGGATCATCCCACACGTACAACTCCTCCTGACTCTTCATCCTCGCCTTCTGTTCCTTGGTGAAATTTGCAGGAAACTAATAAGCGACCAGGAAATTGACTATATCAGTAAACCAAGGGACTATAAAATGTACTACTTGTAGCTATTCATCTGGAAAATCATCATTTATAGGGCCCTTGTCAGCACCATGCTCTACTAGATGACTTAAATGGTCTACTACTTTATTCTTCGAGCCTCTCTTATCCTTGATCTCCACATCAAACTCCTGAAGTAGGAGTGTCCAATGGATGAGCCTCGAATTTTCCTCCTTCTTTTCTAATAGGTACTTCAAAGCTGAATGATCAGAATAAACAATAATTTTAATGCCTAGTAAATAAGACCTAAACTTATCCAAACCAAAGACTACTGCAAGAAGCTCTTTTTTTGTGGTAGTGTAGTTTGCTTGGGCATTGTTCAAAGTCTTCGAAGAATAGTAAATGGCGTGAGGAATCTGCCACACTCTCTGGCCTAAAACTGCTCCAATGGCATGGTTGGAGGCGTCACACATAAGTTTGAATGCCAGACTCCAATCTGGTAGTTGTAAAATAGGTGTTATGACCAACTTCTCCTTTAAGGCATCAAACGCCTTCTTTCACTCCTCATAAAAAATGAATTCCTTGTCTTTCTGAAGTAGCCTACACAATGGTTGTGCAACTTTGGAAAAATATCAAATGAACCTGTGATAAGACCCTGCATGGCCAAGAAAAGATCGAACTTCCCTCATAGAAGCGGGGTAAGGTAAAGAAGAAATAAGATATATCTTGGCTTTATCAACCTCAATGCCCTTATTAGAAATAACATGTCCTAAAACTATCCCTTGTTGTACCATAAATTGACATTTCTCATAATTAAGAACAATGTTAGTTTCAAGGCATCGTTTAAGAACTAAAAAGAGGTGATCAAGGCATTGCTCAAATGAATCCCCACGCACAGTAAAGTCATCTATAAATACTTCAATGATATTTTCAAGATACTAAGAAAAAAATACTCACCATTCACCTTTGAAAGGTAGCAGGGGCATTGCATAAACCAAAAGACATCCTTTTGTAGGTAAAGGTCCCATATGGACATGTGAAAGTCATCTTCTCCTGGTCCTCTGGAGCGATAGCTACCTGAACATAACCTGAATATCTATCATGAAAACAATAGAAAGCACAACCATTAAGATGTTCTAACATTTGATCAATAAAAGACAATGGAAAATGGTCCTTTCTACTCATTGAGTTAAGCTTGCGATAGTCCACACAAACTCGCCACCCATTCTGCACCTGAGTGGGAACCATCTCTCCTCTCTCATTGTCCACCACTCTAACACCTGACTTTTTAGGAACCACCTGTAAAGAACTTACCCATTCATTGTCAGAGATAGGGTATATGACACCCACATGCAGCAATTTCATCATTTCTTTCTTCACCACCTCCATCATTGGTGGATTGAGATGTCTATGCACCTGATGGACTGGGGTAGCTACTTCCTCAAGAAAAATTCTGTGCATACATAAAGAAGGACTAATACCTTTTTGTATCTGCAACTATTTATCCCAATGTCGTCTTATATTTTTGCAACACATTGAGCAGCTTCTCTTCTTGCCTTTTTGTAAGATCACTCATTATGATAACTGGAAGTGTGTTGTTAGTGCCCAAATATGCATACTTGAGATGAGCGAGTAAGGGCTTCAACTCCACTTCTAGTGCATATACAATAGAAGGTAACAAATAATTAGTACTAACAAGCAATTCTAAGAAGCAAGGAATATACCTGCCAAAAGGAGTAGTCTCAAGTGCCTAAATTGCTTCCTTTATCTCCTCTGCAAACTTAAACTAGCTTTCCATAATCCAGACATCTTTTTCTCTAGTAGAGTGGTCAAAGCTACCTCTAAAGTGTCATCTATAGATAGGAAAGACCACTGCTCTATCAAAAAGTCAAGAATACTTATCTTGGCGACTTACTCACAATCTAATGGATAGCGCATGGCATCAAAGATATTGAAACGGATAACCTCGCCATCGAATTCCATTGTTAACACCCCATTGTGTACATCAATCTTTGTTCGAGATGTCTTTAAAAATAGCCTGTGTAACAAAATAGTTGAGGGATTTGAAGAACCCTCATCCTGTATATCTAACACATCAAAATCTACAGGAAAAATAAGCTCGTTAACCTGCACCAAAACATCCTCAGTAACCCCTTCAGGGTATATGTTAGATCTATCAACCAATTGAATGATAACACGGGTTTCTTTCAATGAACCGAGAGTAAGAGCTTTAAAAATAGATAAAGGCATAACATTAATTGAAGCTCCTAAATTTAACATGCATCTCTCATACCTCGTGTTACCTATTTTGTAAGGTATGGTAAAAATACCTGGATCCTTGCATTTGGGTGGTAGCTTCCTTTGTAAAACTGTTAACACATTGCCACCCATACTGATCTTCTCATCTCCTCTCAGTTTATGCTTGTTGGTACATAACTCCTTAAAAAATTTTGCATAGCGCGAACTTGCTTAATTGCTTCTAATAGAGGAATATTAACTTCTACCTTACGGAAGACCTCCAATATTTCCTTTTCCTTCTTTTGTTGTTTATTCTTTGCTAACCTACTAGGAAATGGAATATAAGGAGAATCAATAATAATCGAATGTGAAGCTCTTACTTGAGGAGGGTGATCCTCCTTTTTCTCTGTTAGCTCAGTTTCCTCCTCTACTTTTTTCTCCTTACCTTTCCTAAACTCTTGTACATGCTTACAACTTCTCAAAGTAATAGTACAAGCATCTTCTCTTAGGTTCCTTTTAGGTTGACTAGGCAACCTAGTAGAACCTTGGGCTTGGAGCTTCCCTAAAGCATCAACTAGCTGACTAACCTGATATTCCAAATTCTTCAAACCACTCCTTGCTTCCTACTGAAATTGAAGAGTGTTAGTCATCATGCTCTTAACAATTTACTATAGAGACATACCGCAAGCTTGTTGTTATTGTAGTGGCTGTGGAGGTAATGGCTTTGGCTGAAACTATGATTGATTATGGTGGAAATCACGTGGTGCATGAAATCCTTGATGCTGTGGCTAATAAGTAAGTTGTTATGCATTCGATCTACTTCCTTGTTGTGAGGTTCCATACCTAAGGTTAGGATGATTTTTCCCTTATTATAAGTGGGGGTAAAAGGGTCGTATCTTTGATGTTGTCCTTGGAACCCTCCAACTACATTAACCTATTATTCATCCTGAAAGGAAGGACATGCATCATTAAAATGACCAAATAAATCACAAATTCCACATGCCTTAGTGGACCCTTTTCCCATCACTACTTGCTGGACCAAATATATTAAATCAGTGACTTGCTGCTCTAGCTTGGAAATGAAGACTTACTTTACTTGCTTCATTGAAGATGAGACACTATTGTAGTTCCCCTAATACCGAGAGTTTCCTGCCATTGTTGCTATTAAGTTTCTAGCATCCTCAAGTGTCCTATCCACCAAAGCTCCACCCCTCACTGCATCGATCATGTTCCTGTCTAAAGAAAGCAATCTTTCATAAAATATTGAATTAGTAACTGCTCACTTATTTGATGGTTCGGACAGCTATTGCAGAGCTTCTTGAAGCGCTCCTAATATTCACACAATAACTCCCCTATATCCTATTTGATACCACAAATCTCTTTCCTTATGTTAGCAGCTCTAGAGGCAGGGAAGTACTTCTCTAAAAATGCTTGCTGCGTTTATTCCCATATATTGACCGAGTCAGTGGGCAAGTCATACAACCACTCGTTGGCTGCGTCTACTAAGGCAAAAAGAAACTTCTTTAGCTTGAGTTTCTCCACCGAAAGTCCCACTGGCTTCATACATAAGTAGGCAATGTGTAACTCCTTCAGGAACTTGGGCTCTGTAATGTACCTTGATCCCAATGCGTCGATGTCTCGAAAATAAAAAAAAAAAGTAGGGAAAGCACGAATTAGTCCAAGCCTAATCTCAACTTCGGGCTCATTATTCGGATAATTAATCCAAAGAAAATTTGGATTAAAAGTAGGAGTTGCAAGCTCCTTTAATGTCCTTTGATTTTTTTCCATGATCTATTATGTTTCTTCCTCTATTGTTAACTCTTCTGAATTCACTTAAAACCTCTTCTTTAAAGAATGTGGAACTAAGGCTCTCAAGAAGTTGTGTAGGACTCACTTGCTCACTATGATAAGACCTAGTGTGTCCTGCAATAGGAGAAAAAGAGAAAGGGTTAGGTGTAGAAAGTAATGAACCCCTGTTTTCCTCACCAAATTTTCGCAAACGAATATGTTTAAAAGAATTATGTGACATGTAAAACAAGTGGAGGAATGAGAAAGATCAGCAAAAACAACAAGAAAAATTACAATTAATAAACTCCAACTCCTCGATAAAGACGCCAAAAATTTAATGAACTCGTCACAAACTATCAAATAATAAATTTCTAACTACCCAAACTATGTAGTAATGGTGAGCTAGGGTCATACAACAAAGAGTTAGGATGTAAATGTTATTTCAAATGTTGCAAGAAAAGAAAAATAAAACACCGAAAATAAAGGAAAGCGAAATGAGATAAGAAGAAATGAACAAAAATAAAAAGACAAACACAAAGTAAATTTAGATAAGACTAATAACAATAGCAAAGAAGTGGGTTGGATATATCTTTAGGATTTCGGGATGGTAATTGATCCTTGAATCTAAATAAGAGGTACTTTAGTCATGGTGATAGCCTATAGGCTCGAACAAGCTCTCAAGTCCTCAGTTCCTCTAAATTAGACAATTCTAACAAGCTCTAGAGAAGCTCATATCCCCATCTATAACCTAGAACAATCTCTTTAGATTTAATAGTGAAGACAAATTAAGTTAAGGAATGACTAACTTAGGCCACCTACTCACAAGCTCAGAAGGTGTAGGTCAGGAACCCCAGGTAAGTTGATTAAGTCTCCTAACAAATTTAACTATCCTATCACTACTTTAGGGAATTGCTATAGACTATTACGTATAACACGCTCAACCCTAGCTTTTGGATTAGGAAATTACCTAAAGGGTGATCAAGCCTAGAGATAACTCCTAATTCATCACATATAAATTAAGTCCTAAACCAACCGAGACAAACAAGCACCAAATTAAGCAAACTTCAAATCCATTATCACAAGTTTCATCCTTTCATCCTTCTAATATCTCCAAACCCCTAAGAGAACTAGCCACACATGTTCAAACTACATAAAACAAAGATTAAATGAACATAAACCACACTTAACCAAATAAATGAAAAGCTGGGAAATTTAAAATACTTAATAAAAAAATACAATTGAACACTTAAACTAATACAACCTCAAGTTAACTAAGATATTAATTAATTGGTTAAGACCTAATTCAACAGAACTCAAATTAATATTCTAACCAAAAATTCCAGCACCTATTACTTGAACAAAGACTAAAATTACTTAAATTAAAACTTCAAAAAAAGAACAAATTTTAAGTTACCAAGCATCAATAAGCTAAGGACACTAAGAATAAACTAAAATTTCATGGAATAGCACTTTACCCAAATTGAATTTTAACCCCAAAAAATCTGAAAAATATTGAAATCTAAAGCTTAAACAAGTAAGATAAATGCTGGAAAATTAATAACTAATCTAAGAAATCAAATTCAACACTTTATCTAATGAAAAGTTAAGTTACTTCAATTAATAGGCAATTGTCTAGAACTTAATTATCTAGGACTTAATTTAGAACTTTAAATAAGAACTCTAGATTTAAAAATTACAAAAACTGAAATTTAAATTAATTAAAAATTTAAGAACATGGGTAGAAACTAACCACTAAACATAAGTGAACCAAGCATTCTATGAATAATTGAAACTCTATGAAATAAAACCTTTAACAACTTAATACTTAATCAAAAATAAATCTAAAATTATCATTCAGTTTTGAAAGAAAATCAATGTTCATGGATTGGATGATAAAATAATCAGAAGGTTAAACAAAACAAAAAATTTAGCCTTAGTAAAATAATGCATTCAGCCTTGAACAAAGAAAGCAAACCCAAGTTTAAATCATCCAAAATTCGGTTATCATCAATGGAAAACAATAAGAATGTAAGCAACACGTTCACCTATAGTTAAATGCAGAACTTACAATAACAAATTGAAAGAAAAGCAAAACAAAAGCAAGACAAAAGAAAAAAGGAATTCAAGGAGATAAGATCGTCATTGTAATTTTGGATGAAAGCTATCTCCACCATGCATTCAGCTCCACCAAGTGATGCCCAGTCATCCCTCTCCTAAGCCAAGTGAGTAAGCAGATAAAAACAGCCTACTATCTTGGGTGATGATGTCTCCTACTCTAAACTCCAGCCAATAACTCACGATCTCTCCTGCATTTTTTCCTTAGTTTTGTGTTTTCGACTTATGCAGTCGTCCACATGAAGTCTCTCTTATTATTCCCCTCTTATTTTGTGCAGCCGTATCTCTCTTGTCTCTTTAGTCTCTAGGTCTTTTGTTAATTAACACACACATGCACGTCACTCTCCACAAATGCTATTGTTTTGTGCAATTAGATGAGCCATTCAACATACGTGCACATCCAACATTTTTTTTCATCCTAGTTGTCGTATTCTTCAATATCAAAGTTCTTTTGGAGGTTCTTAATGCAAGACCAACATTTGTGCTCTTACTTCAATTGTAAGCTTCTTCTTCTTTACTTCAAATTACTTATAGTCTTCTTCTTTTCTATATAAATTTGTGTCTAGTAATTAAATCTTCATCAAAACAGCATATAAACACAAAATAAGACTTTAAGAAATAAAATAGAGTTGAATTCATATTGAAATACATATAAAAAATATTATATAATTTAACCCTATCAAAACACAAGAGCCAGCTCCTTGGAAACGGCACTAAATATTTGAAAGAAGCTGTCATTGGCTCACCAAATAATAAAATACCTAACAAACCTAACTACGTAGCTAGGGCAAGTCAGGGTCAATCCAACATGGAGCTAGGGTATGCTAAAACTGTTCTAATGTTGCCTAAAAATGTAAACAAAATGGAAATAAAACCTTTGGATGCAAAGAAATTTAACTAAACACTAAATAAAATTAATGACCTATAAGCGATCAAACAAGAAATAAATAACAAATACGAAAATCTAGGAGGAAGATAAATCTTGGATTCTAGACTTATAACCGATCCTTGAAATAGATAAATTGTGATTGGTCTAAGTTGCTAGCCTATAGGCATAAATAAGCTCTTATGTCCTATGTTCCTCTATTTTTAAATAAGTCTTGTATGATAGAAAACTTGTCCCTAACATGCGGCAACTTAGAACAAGCTCTCTAGATTTAACAGTTCGTCAACTTTAAGAACTAAAGAACAACTAACCTAGACAATAGTCACATAAGCTCGGAGTATGTAGCCTAAAGGATTGGAATCCTAAGCTAAGTTAATTAAGTTCACTGAAAAATTCAATTAGCCTATTGCTACTTGTGCAATTTACTAGGACTATTACATATCACAAGTTCATTCCTAGCAACTAAACTAGAAAATACACCTAGGGTAGCTAATCTTAAGCATTAATCCATAATTCATGACATTTTACCACAATTTCAATTCAATCTTAACCTAAATCATAAAGCCCAATTAAATTCCCAGTCAATTCTCACAATTATTAAACCAAAACCCCATTAATTTATTCTAACACAAGACTAAATTAGCTAAACATTACGAAAATAATTGAAATAGAAATTAAACAAACAAATAACGTAATGAAATAACTAAAATAAAGGACTAAAAAATTAAATAAAGCACAAGAAAATAACAAACCCAAAGCTAGAAAATTAAGAACAAAGCTCAAATTAACAAAACATAGCATTTCATTAATAAATAACACAAACCAAGGTTCAACACAAATATATAAAAAAATATACCAAAAAAACTAATATTGAAAGACTAAAATATGAAATTGAGAGTGCAATAATAAAAACGAAACATAAAATACAAGAAAAAACGTAAATAACCTAAGAACTAAAGAAAGAAAATTAAGAACATGAAGAAACTAACGGCTAAGATCCTAAAACAAAGAAAAATGGATTTATCCCTCTTTAAGAAGGCCTAATATATATGTGAGAAGCTAGGGTTTGTGTGTTTTTATGGAGCATTCCATTTTGCTCTTGGAATTAAAGCCTTTCATTTTGTCTTCTTATGCTCCCATAATGGGACACTTGTCAAACTTCCCTTTTTCTCTTATATAAGATGATGGAAGCTCTAATAGAAGACTTGTTTTTGGCTTGTGTGATTTTATCTTCTAATGTTAGGGAGAGTGGGACAGTTGTCATAAGAAGAGAAGCTCCCCTCTCCCACTTAGCCTTTGCTTTGTAAAACATTTGTGCTTTTTCTCCTGGAGAGCTCTTGTAATTTTGTCTTCTTCTCCTAAGCTTCTTGGAGCTGCCACATGTCCCATCCTTCTTTATGCTTTCACATTTCACTCCATGCATTTTTGGCTCCTCTCCTCTTGCTTTTTTTTTTCTTTTTTAATCGCCACCTTCATTACTTATGCTCACCTTGATGTCATTTTTGCTCTCCCTCTTTTAAGCATGTAATGTTTATGCCATCAATTGCTTTGCACTTCATTCCTTTAAGCTTTGTTTTTTAATTATTTTCCTTTCTTTATTCTAAAATTGAAATAATAATTGAATTTTTTATCCATAATTCATTAAAAAGGGGTAACTTGTTTATAAGCATAAAATGTAACATAAATTAAGAATTTTTAACAAATAATATGAATGAAATTAATGGAATTTACATGTCAAAATATGATAAATTCATTCCTATCAATTATATGGGGATGTCATTAAAATTAATACCTTAAGAGATAAGCTATAATCTTATAGGATAAGAGGCAATCTTGGTGAATAGGATTTACACTATCTTAAGCTTAATTTCCATACTTGTAGTGCCTATGAATAGCTTGTTTAAGCCTTACTCTTAATATATATAATATTGAATGAGCTGGAGCATTATTTTGTATACCTTTAGGAGAGTTAATTTAAATATTGGATGTTAACTGTAAAGCTTATACATTTATATTTTTCTTACTACCATTTGTTTTTTTATTATTTTTGTAATCATCTTGTTTCCTTAAATGCGTGAGTGCAACATTTTTAAGTACAAGAATTTTGAAAAGGTTGAGGTTGACTTTACAAATATAAACTTAACTATTGTATGAGAGTTTTGATAGTGCAAATTCTATGTCTCAAGCAAGTCTTTGAAATAATAGCCAAAAGAAAATGAAAAGAAAGAAAGAAGATACACAAATGAGAGATGGATATTGAAATAAAGAATAGAGAGGAGAAAACACCATTAAACAAAATCTAGAAAAACTAGAAATTAAGGACAAAGTTCCAGGTAAAAAAAAGGAGGTTCGAGAAAAGCAAAAAAAAAAAGGAGAAAGGGTCTCAAATATAAAAGGGCCTAAGCAGAAGCTTTTTATGGATAAAAATCGCTCCATTTATCAAAAAGAAGCCTATAAGCATCAAAAGCCCCCTAACTTTTTCTAACCTAAAAATATAAAAGGGAGAGAGAGAGAGAGAGAGAGAGAGAGAGAAAGAGAGAGAGAACACGGAGAGGAGGCCATAAAAGAGGGAAAAGATTAAGGGATCCCTACTTTTTCGTTCAAAGATTTCTTCAAAAATGCTTCATTTAAGAGAGAGAGAGAGAGAGGAGGAGGAGGAGGATGAGGACATAAGAGAATCCTTAGAAAAAATCTTTATTTGATATCATGCTACAATGGAAAAAAACTATGCAACTTGGATATACCCTTAGTGGCATATAGTTCGTTAGCTTACTATAAATAATGTTAATCATTTAAGAATTGAGTGGGAATAAAAATGTTTAAAAAGAAGAAAAATGAGGGTGAAAGTTAGAGGACAATAGTGATAAGTAAATGCAAATAGAAATTACTAAAACAAAAAGTATTGATCAAAGGATAAAAAATGATGGTGGGTAAGAGATCCTTTGAAGATTATTTTTGCTTCATGAAAATGATAGATGCAATTCATTTCCTTAACTCTATGTTTTTGGTCTCAACACACAGTTGACTTGCACATGTTGGTCCCTTTCAAAGGAGTAGGGTTAATGTCAGTTGCTACCTTTTTTTACTTATATGGAATTTTTCACCTGTATTACTTACTATTTGAGTTATCTCGACCTAAGTAGTGAAGAATTATACTAAAATCACATATATTAATTTTGACGTCAATAAGTATAATTAAGTGAACAAAGAGTAAAAATAGTATTAAGGCTTGATCCACTCTTTTGTTATTTCTCAATAATGGTTATTCATTTCTACATTCTGTGAATGGATTAAATCTCAAGTAGTGCCTTCTTATGTTAACGTGGTACGAAAGTTAGTGGCCTCCTTGGTTACACTTTTTATGTATGTTTTTCTATTTTTGTTTTCAAAATCACATAAACTAAGGAAAAAAAATATTTAGTTGTGTTTTGATTTTTTATTTACTAGATAAGAAAAAAAAGAAACAGAAATAGAAAAATAAGAAAGTTGTGTTTCTCTACATTTTGAAAACAAGTTTTATAATATTTTTCTGCAATGAATAATTGACATAATTTTTTAACTAATATGTATTTTTAAGATGTATAAAAATATTTTTTTCTAATAATTTAACTTTATTTCATATTTAATTTTCACCACTAAATTGGTTTATCACAAATCTCAACTAAATAAGTTTTTATTTTCAATTTATTATTACAAATGTCAACTAAATAAATTTCTTTTTGACAAGAAATTAAAAATAAAAAATAAATAAGTGATACTAAATAGTCCCTAAGTTATCAAACTTGGTAATCCATAACTAAGTTCTACTTTATATGTCTTTACAGAGGACGGTGTTTTTCGACCAATTAGAAATGATATGTCTAAACATAAGACAAGTCCTACACTTGAATTAGCTAAAGGGAAGACAAATCAACCAAGCATTTTTAATAGGTCAAGGCATTATCGAGATCATTTAAATATAACCAATTCTCGTAACTGGACAAGTGTCACCATGTCTTCAGTTTAATTATCATTTTGGTTATGGACGTGGAAAAATTTAACGCCATGTTACTAAGAATAAGGAATCATATTTTTGTTGTTATTTGATTTTTTTATTAAACAAAAAGTAAAGTTGATATTCTGTTAAGTCTTCTATTGAGGCTATGGTATTAGGAATGAGGAATCGTATCTTTAGCATGTTTTTATTTTTTAATTTTCAACAAAAACAAAACAACATATTTTATTTAGTCTTTTCTTTTAATGAGTTATTAATTGGCAGTGCATCAACTCATTATTTTTTTTAATAAATATCATAAGTTGCTGGGATTTGAGGTAAACACAATTAAAATTGAAAGAAATGATAATGTATAATGTCTCAATGATTCCAACTCCACCATGATCATATCTTTGTACAATCTCAACCCTTTTTCTCCTACAAATCACATTGAATTGTATTTACTCTCCTTTGTTTAATAAAAAATTTCTTGTAAATATAGTGTAGTATTATTTCATATCAAATACAACAAAAATAGTTTCATCTACCCTCGTCTTTCATGGTATCAGATGCCAAGTTTTGAACCTTTTTTCTCCTACAACTAACTACACAATCTTTTCAAATTATACAATTTGCATATTCATTCAACATCTATGCCAACACCACAAAATCAACAACCTACTAACCACATCCGATGGAACAAGAACAATGATCTTTTCTATTGTGCCCTTACTGCCACCCTCTCCTTATTCTTTTTGGTATTGTCCCTCTCTGAACACATCTAGAAAACCATTTCCTGCAACAAACCACTGCCCTTTGGTCACACCTCGGACTATAATTACACAATACCAAAAAGCATAACTCATCAATCAAAAAATACCTTACCATCCTTTCCACTACTGCTGACGGCTTAGATGCCATCAAAAACCTAGTTGTTGATGAAGACCCCATCCTATTCGTGCTCAATGGACTTCCTTTCGATTACAAAGCCTTTGCCACTTCCATTAAAAATAGATTAACTCCTCCTCTTTTTCTGAAATACACATAAAGTTACTACTCCATAAAAAATGACTGCTACTTAATCACACCGCCAGTGAGCCCCTTACTGACGCTACCTTCATCACTTCTACAAGACTCCATGGTTATGCCTCTGGACACACCCTAAACTAGCCTAACCCACTAAAAAGGCCCTACTCCCACCAGCACACTCCATTCTCACCAATCCAAGCCCGTTCATCACTAAGGCCAATATCTTAACCCAATTAGCCCTAAACTTATCCTATATGCCAAATTTTCTACAAAATAGGACACACTGCAGCCCGATGTTGTTTTCGCTACTCGAACTCTAAAAATATCCAACCAAATTCCTACTATAAGCAAATAGCATCCATATAATCTTTAATGCTTAGACCATACAACACTAAGCCAATACCTCTAGCAACATAATCTAAATAGCTTCTTGATACTAGTGCAACCTTTCACGTAACACCTGATCTACAGCTTCTAGATTCTATTAAACTATATGATAGTCACAACTAAGTGCTCATCGGTAATGGTAATGCTCTTTAAATTACTTCAATAGGTTCTTTTAAACTTACACAAAATCCCAAGCCTATTTACCTTAAAAATGTGTTAATTGCCCCACACCTTAGTACAAATCTTTTATCTATTGGAAAATTTGTCACTAATAATTTTTGTTCAATTGATTTTAATCCTTTTGGTTATGTTGTGAAGGATCTCAAACCAAGATTCCAATCCTCGTATGATCATCAACAAAAATCTCTACCCAATGCTAATTCTTTAAACTTTTTCTAATCCAATTGCTTTCACTACTCACAATGTTTCCTCAGTCACTTGACATCAAAGACTTGGTCACTCATTTAATACCACTTTCTCTCATTTATCTCGTAGTCTCTCTGTTAAGTCCAATGTAATAAAGCCTTGTACCTCCTATCTCTAAGGTAAAATAACTAGGTTAACCTTTTTCTCTTCGTCACGTGTGTCTATTGCACCTCTTCAACTTATTCACTATTACATTTGGAGACCTTCCCTTACACTTTCTCTATTTAGTTATCATTATTTTCTCATTTTCATTGATGAATTCAATTTATACACATGGATATACCCTTTAACCCATAAATCTCAAACCTTTGTTCACTTTAAACATTTCAAAAGTCAAACTAAAATCTTTTCTTCACAAAAATTAAAATTTTTCAATGTGATGGAGCCAATGAACTCATCAAATGACCCTTTCCCAATACCGAACCATAAATGGTATCACCTATCAAATCTCTTGTCCTCACATCCCTCAACAAATTTGGCTTACTGAACGCAAAATAAGACACATCATTTAAACTGGTCTTACTCTACTAGTTCATACGCATCATCATAAATCCTTCTGTTCGAAGCCTTCTCAACTATTGTTTACCTTATCAACCTACTACCCACCATAATCCTAAATCATAAGTCACCTAATGAAGCCCTATACCTCACTAAACCTAACTTTGCTCATTTATGAGTCTTTTGTTGTGCCTATTTTCCTTTTCTTGGATCCACTAGAAATGACATACTTACCCCAAAATCTATCTCATGTTTCTTCCTCGGGTAATCTCCATATTATAAAGGGTACAAGTCTCTTGATTTCAAAACAAATAAAGTTCGTATTTCTCAACATTTTTATTTATTGAAACTCTTTTCCCTTATGCCCAACTAGCCATTTCACCCCAAAATAAAACCTAACCCTTCACCCTTAAATTACTCCTCCCTCTTAATTCCTCCTTACTATCAAATCAACCTAATAACCCAACTCCTCTATCACTAGTCCAAACAACCCAAACATCACCAATACGGTCACCATAAATTCAACCTTATTAACACCCTATGACAACCCACATTTATGATAATACCTTAATACCGTGAAATCCACTTGATTACATTACCTTTCACACCACTACATCACCATCAGATGCCCTTGATCTCAGTTGTTACACACAAACCAAGAAATTCCCTCATCAACATCAAGCCATGTTCGAAGAGTTTCAGGCCCTCCATTGTAATCAAACTTGGACCCTTATTTCCCTCCTCTTAATGCCAACCTAATAGGATGTAATTGGGTGTTTTTAGCTCAATTAGTCACCAAAGGTTATCACAAATTCCCTGGAATTGATTACACTGATAAATTTATCCCAGTTACTAAATCAACTACCATTCATATTATTCTAACCATCGGTCTCACCAAAGCCTAGCTAATTCGACAACTAGATGTCAATAATGCATTTCTTTATAGCAACCTACAAGAACTAGTTTATATGCTTCAACCTTAAGTTTTATTTATCCTCTTCACCCAAACTATGTTTGTTCCCTAAAAAAAGCTATTTATGGTCTAAAACAAGCTCCTCGTACTTGGTTTCACCGCTTAAGCCAAAAAATTCTTAATCTCAAATTCACTCCTTCCAAATCTGATGCCTCATTCTTTATTCATAATACACCTACTGAAACAACCTTCTTTATAGTCTATGTCAATGATATCTTGGTCATAAATTCTTCCCAATCTTTTATTAACTCCATTATCAATGAACTCCATACTACATTCTATATAAAAGATCTTGATCTTCTTCACTATTTCAATATAATTGAGACAATAGTCACACCTGATAGTCTTCTTCTTAGTCAATCAAAATACACTAAGGACCTTCTCATTCGAACAAATCTTAACCGCTCCAAACATGTAACCTCTCCCATGATACCCACCTTACCCCTCTCTAAAAATCACGACATTCCACTTTTTGATCTAACTGAATATCGAAACACTGTTGATGCTCTTCATTGTCTTTGCCTCACATGCCCTGATATTTAATTTGCTATCAACAAAGTCTCTCAGTTTCTTCATTCCCCTACTAATGTGCACTGGACATGGGTTAAAATAATACTACAGTATTTGAGATCCACTATCTCTCATGGCTTACATTTTACTAAATCCCAAAACCTTTGCTCTCACTACCTACTCTGATGTTCATTAGGCTGGGTACTCTGATGATTGTTGCTCTACATTTGGCTCATGCATTTATCTGGTTTCAAATCTTATCTCTTGGAGTGCGAAGAAACAATAGATAGTTGCACGTTCTAGTACATAAGTAGAAATCACAACATCACACATGCATTAATAGAACTTTGTTAGATTACATCTCTACTTGGTGAAATTGATCTCTCTCAATTAAAGACAACTTTGTGGTGTGATAATCTGAGTGCTACCTTTCTCACTGCAGATCCAATTGCTCATGCCAACACCAAGCATATTAAAATTGACATACACTTTGTTCGTGATTGGTAGCTAAAAAGCCCTCTTTTTCAAATACATTCTAACTAAGTATCAAATTGCTGATATTATTTCTAAGGCTCTTACCTCATTAGCATTCCACCCATTATGCCACAAGCTCACAATTGCTTCTAACATGAGCTTGAGGGGGATGATAATGCATAATCTTTTCATGATTCTAGCTATGCCTTATATAAGCTCTCATTTCATATTGAAAAAAAGAGCTAATTTCTGTCTTTAATTTTTCAATCTTTGTAGGAGGGAAAAACTTGGCTAGGAACATCTGTTGCGTTGGTTAGGTGACTTTAAAATTAACGGGTGTTCGAAATGATTTTTACTTTAAAACCAACGTACTTTTTAGTCAAGTGCACCTATCGCAAAAGTAATAAAGTGGAGTAAAATTTAAAACTCCGAGTTTCGATTCCATGGGGAAAAGGTTACTTAATTACCAGGTTAATTGGATTACAATTATTTAGGAAAATCTAAAGAAATTGATTGAA
>JAOXYD010000008.1:21751283-21766732 GCA_028565735.1 Pinacopodium congolense | reverse complement strand
TATTATAATTTAGTAAAATATTAATAAAAAATAGATTAATAATTTATACATCTTATTATTTTACACCGGTTCAATACTGATTTTATAACAGTTTTATATCGGTTGAACCTTTAAACCTTTAACCCCTTCTCTTACCGGTTCGATGTCCGATCCGGTTTTCACAACATTGATCCTAATAAGCATCCAAGTATAATAAGTTAAGAAATATATTAGCAAGAAGTTCCTCTCCTTCTAATTGACACATATTGTCAAGGTGTAAAGAGAAAAAATAATTCCTTTAGGCTACCTTAAGGAGTTGTAGGCGACTAGATTAGTATACAAAGAGCTAAAAGTCCTTGAGAACAAAGAGCATTATTTTTTATGAGCTTTATATTTCTCTGCTTTTTATATGCCTTTTAGTTTTATTTATTTCAACTTTAGATTGAGCAATTTTTGTTATAAAGATAGGAAAATTCAAAGAATTTTATTATAGGGAAATGAAATTTTTTTCACGTTCAATTCAAGAGACCTATTTTCTAATAAATTATCTATGTTAATCTTATAGGATTAGATTTTACTGTTAGAGAAAATATTTTGCTTTAATTAGGTAATTTGTCTTAATACAAAAAGGGTCTGAGAGGATTCTGAAACTAGATAACTTAATCTAACTATATTATTATTCTCTTTTATATATTTTATTCAATCTAAAACTAACTTGTTAATTTAGTAATTTAGTTTTAATTTAATTTAAATAATTAACTTCATAATAAATTATTGTTACTTTAAATAATAATTGACAATTTAGACTAGTATTCACTAAAATTCTCATGAGACATAAATGGTATAACAATTTGTTCAGTTGACAGAGGGCCAAATGAAGACCCTAGTGCTCTCACATTACCAATTATCTAGAGATATGTGATGCATTTAAGGTCAATAGAGCTTTGGATTATGTCATAAGGCTAAGATTATTTCTATTTTATTTGAGGGATCTAGCAAGGCAATGGTTAAAGTCCTTACCTTTAGGTTCACTCACCATATGGGATAGCTTGGCAAAGAAGTTCATACTTAAGTATTTTCCACCAGCTACGATTGCCAAGTTAGGGAATGACGTCTTCGCATTTGTACAATTAGATGGTGAGACACTATATGAGATATGGGAGAGATACAAAGATTTATTGAGAAGATTGCCCACACCTTGGATTGCCTAGTTAGTTAACAAAGTAGATGATAGATGCAACGGCTAGAGGAACACTACATAATAAGACTCCTAAGGTAACTTAAGAGTTAATTAAAGAGATGGAAATGAATAATAAACAATTATCAATGGAAATCCAGTAGAAGTAGATCGATCAAAGTAGGAGGAATTCATTAAGTGAATGTTACATTTACACTAATAGCTCAACTTGAGTTTATGAATAAGAAAATAGGCATTTTGAGTATGGTAAATAAACCAATGGCAATGATATACTGTGACTTATATGGGGGAAATCATGAAAGTCAAGATTGCTAAGAGGGTAACAATTTGCTAAGTCAGAGCAAGTGGACTGCATGGGACATGCTCCAAGAGGCAACAACCCTATTAATTATCTTCCTATACCTTAATTCTTGTCTAAACCAAATTAAGACTATCCTAAGGAAAGTATTTGTATCGACAAGTAATACAGTGGATTTTAAATGAATCTAGAGATCATTTCTACAAGGATGTATTATAACTACTAAGTCAACTGATGTATGGTTATCTAAAGAAACTAATTAGGGTGATAAATTAAATTAAACTACTAAATTAATTAAAATACTTAGTTAATTTAAAAGATCTTAAGAATTAATTAAAATTTACTGACATTAAATGCATAACTAGTGATTAAATTTCAATGGATCAATTGAGTCTGGAATTTATTAAATGGCTAGATCCAAGGTATCTTCTTTAATTCAAGATACAGTTGTGATTAAGTTAATTCCTTATCTTTATTAGTTCTATTCCATTGTTTGGTCATTCAATAAACGTAGGTAATATGCTTAAAGTTTAGGAATTTCAATCCTAAAATACTTCTCTAGAATTGAAACCCTCATAATTAATTAATGTTTTCTCATTCACTGATTTAAATTGCATTGTTTACCAATTTTTTAATAATTGTTATAGATTCCTCGAATCCTTAGTTATTTATGGGTTTATTCTAAATGGATAGTCTATAACCAAAAATTAAGAATTTAAATAAACAAAGATCAGAACACGAGTCAATAATTAGAAATCAATTAATCCATTTACTTACCTATCTTTAGATATTAAACAAATTAGACATTAATATTTATATTAAACATAAAGAATTAATCATACAGCATATATATATATATATATATTGATAAAACAACAAGAGTTAAGATATAACAAATTAAAGAGTTTAGAATACATTATGAATATCACTATCCCACTTGTAATTCCCACTCCAATCCTTTTATCTACTCTTTGGAGCACTTTAAATCACTCTTAATGTCTCTAATATACAATTAAGAAGAAAACCTACAAAGAAAACCTAAATTATGCTAAAATATTGCTAAGACTCTCCAAAGTCTGCTAAAAATTGCTACTAAAACCTTTAAACTATGTTTATATACAACTAAGATAGGTTTAAGATTATTTTAGGTATAAATGGTCTAAAATTCTCTTGAAACATATGTTGGAACACGCATACAGGGAGTATAATGACATTTGAAATTACTGAACAATGAAGCCATTCATAATTAACATTATTCTTCTATCCGTGAATTGATCTTCAATGGTGGTTTGTTCACTTAATAATGACACCATTAAAGATAGCTATTGTAACATCTCACCCCGGCATATCTCGCCCAGACCTAGCGGCCTATAATTGGCCCGTCCTGTACAGCGGCCCCGCGAGTGAGAGCACTAGGATATCCATGCTAGGCATACATGTTTCTTAGGCCTTCCCCACCGCTCGAACCCAAGACCAAGCCCTTCATAAGTGTCTTACAAGTACGGGCCGATTATGGGCCGCCAGGTCCGAGCGAGATATACCGGGGTAAGATGTCACAGCTATTCTTCTTTTGACTTTGACTGGGACTACAACATCAATTCAAATGAAGATCAACTGTATCATTAAAGACCAACATTGATCTTTTAGAGAAAACATCCATACTTTCTCATTTTTACACAAAACTCCATCTTCAAGCATAAACCTACAATTTTATTAAAAAGCACACATAAATTAGACAATTTCATATCAAGATAGGAGTAAAAACATGTAAAATCATATCATAAAAAACCTATATCCTACACTCTTATCACACTCTATAATAGCATCTATAATCCAGGATGGAGGTAATATTTAAATTTTTAAAAGAGTAATCAAGCCAACTCAAGGCCACCTCTACCAAAATACCATCAATAGCATAAGAAGAAGTTAAGCTTGGAAAAGTTAATGACAAGATTTATTTCTACATCAAAGATCCATTTTTAAAGCTTAAAGACGAGCAATAGAATCATGAAGCTTTAGTCTATAACTTGAAGAACCAAATTGGATAGCTTACCAAGTCGATCATTGAGAAACCATAAGGGAGCTTATCCAATAATACTGAGGCAAATCTAAGATCGCATATGAAAGTAGTGACTTTAAAGAGTAAAAAGGAGCTAGGATTTAAGACAAGAGGGAATAAGTAGCCAATTCTTGATAAGGAAGTGAATGAGAGGGAAATTAAAAAGGAAGAATATTGTTAGAAGAAGTAATTGGTAAAGGAGTTCAAGTCAAAGCTACCATACCTTGCAGTATTGAAGTAAGAGTAAATTGCTATGCAATTTCATAAGCTCCTTGTTTTTCACAGATGCTAAAGTATGTAAAATTTGCGAAAAAAATCCCAACAAACAAAAAGGAAGTTTAAAAAGCTATTGAACATCATTCTAAGTGATAATTGTTTTATCTTCCTTGAGAATAAGCTACCTAAAAAGATCAAGGATTTAGGAAGTTTTACTATCCCTTATTTAATTGATAGGTTAGCAATTAATAAGGTTTTAGTTGATTTAGGTGCTAATATAAATTTGATGCTTTATAAAATGTTTAAGAAATTGGATTTTAGGGAGCTTAAAACAACACATATGAGCATTAAATTAGTTGATAGATTAGTGAATTATCCTAAAAGCATTATAGAAGATGTGTTGGTTAAGTTTGATAAGTTTATATAAATGTACCCTTCATCCTAAGATGATCTTCCCTATCCATTTTTAAATTCATAATGGATGTGTATAAAGGAATGTTGATCTTAAGGATAAAAGTTGAAAAAATGATTTTTAAAATATCCAAAACAAATTTTGTGGATTATTCTTCCTCTCATTATATGAAAGAATTTATTTACAAAGGTCTATTGCTAGTGTGTCTAGAGCAAGGTAAGGGAATTGAATGAGGAAATCCCTGAAAAGATAAGTAAGTAGAGTGCCTTAAGGCAAGTGAACGAGTGGTACGAGTACCAAAGTTTAAGGAGATAGATAGAAGTATTGAAGGCAAACTAAAGCTATGTATTATAGAGCCACTAGTGTTGGAATGGAAAAAGTTTCCAAAACATCTTGGATAAAAATTCCTGGGAGAAAATTCAAAGATGTCATTGATCATAGCTACAAATTTGATAAAAAAAAGTATAAGGAAAAGCTATAACAAATCCTAGGGAAGCATAAGAAGGCTATTGCATGAAAGATCTCAAACATTAAAGGCATGAACCCATCCTTTTGTACCTACAAAATCTTGATGGAAGAATATGGTAAGCCAGTCATACAACCACAAAGGAGCCTTAACCCAAGCATGAAGCAAGTTATAAAGGTTAAGGTAATTAAACTTCTAGATATGGGTATTATTTACCTTATTTCTGATAGTTCTTAAGTGACTCTTATGCAAGTTATTCAAATAAAAGGAGGCATAATGATGGTACCTAATGAGGAGAACAAACTTATTCTAATGAGGATTGTTATAGGATAAAGAGTGTGCATAGACTATTAAAGATTAAATGATGCAACTAGGAAGGGCCACTTTCTATTGTTTTTCATTAACCAAATTCTAGAAAGACTTTTAAGCCATATGTACTACTATTTCTAAAATTTGATATTGGGATATTTTTATATCCCCATAGCACTTTAAGATTAGAAAAAGATGGCATTCATGTGTACCTATGGTATATTCGCCTATATAAGAATGTTTTTTAGGTTATGTAACACACCAACCACCTTATAAAGGTGTATGATGGCCATTTTTGATAATATGGTGAAAGATATTATGCAAGTATTTATGGATAAATTTTTATTATTTTGTAATTTTTTTAATTCATACCTCTGTATTTTAGGGAAAAAAATGTTAAAACATTGTAAAGAAACAAATATGGTATTTGATTGGTAAAGTACTATTTATGGTGAAAAAGGGTATAGTAATAAGCAGTAAAGTTTCTTATAAGGGAATAGTGATAAATGGGGCTAAGATAGAGACAACTGAGAAACTACCACCTCCTTCTTTAGTTAAGGCAACTAGAAGTTTTCTTGGACATTCTGGTTTTTATCGTGGATTTATTAAAGACTTTTCCAAGATTGCTCATTCTTTAACTAAATTGCTTGAAGAAAAATTTTCCTTTTTATTTTTTTGTAAAGAATGTTTGAATTCCTTTAATGTTTTAAAGGATAAACTTAATAGTTGTAGCCTCAGATTAAAATCTTTTATTTGAACAAAGAATAGATAAATATCATTTTACTATACTAATAAGACTTTGAATAATGTACAGGAAAATTGTATAATAATAAAGAAAGAATTACTGACTATAGTATATACTTTTGATAAATTTTAATCTTATCTGATTTTATCCAAAATTAAAATATACACAAGTCACTCTACTTTAAAGTATTTATTAAGCAAAACTAGCGTCAAATTAAGACTAGTTAGATGGATTTTGTCATTGCAAAAATTTAATATAGAGATTAAGGACAATAAGAGAGTTGAGATCCTAATAGTAGTACCTATCTCTCCTCGAGAATCTATCTTTAAAAGATGTATCTAAAGAAGAGATAAATGAATTTTTTTTCCCTAATGAGCATTTTTATATAGTAGATGCATATGTAAGTGAAGTGCTATGGTTTGTGAATATTGCTAATTATTAGGTCATAAGAGTTGTACTTAGAGGTTTTCATATTAGCAAAGGAAGAAATTATTTTCTAATGTTTGATAATACTATTGGGAAGATCCTTACTTGTTTAAGATTTGTAGATTAGTTTATATGAAGATGCATTCCATATTGAGAAGAGAAAGATTTTTTAAAAATATTTCCATTTAAGATCAATAAAAGGTCACTTTAGTACCAACAAAACGGCTCCAAAGTTCCTTAAGTCAAGTTTCTATTGGACCGATTTCTATCATCTTATGAAGCTATGGTGAGATGCAATGAAGGAAGTAATTGGTCCAGTAACTTTTTAAAAAGTTCTTTTTAGTCCTTATATAGATTTGCATTGAGATGCAATATTTAAAGCATAATCAAGTATGAAAACTTATTGATTTACCTTAAGGCTGTAAATCTGTTAGCTGTAAATAGGTTTATAAGACTAAAAAAGATTCTCAGGGTAAAATTGAGATGATCAAGACTAGATTAACAACTAAAAGTTTCACTCAAAGAGAGGAAATAGACTTTAATGTCACTTTCTCCTATATCTTCTAATGAAGCATTCAAAGTGATTATGATATTAGTAGCTCATTATAATTTAGAATTATATTAGATAAATGTCAAGATCACTTTCCTAAACGAAAACTTTTATGAGGTTTATAGGGTACAGCCTGAAGGGTTTCAACAAGATGATATGGGTCATTAAGTATGCAAATTGAGAAATTCATTGTATGGATTAAAACAAACTTTCCATCACTGGTGATTGAAATTTGATGAAGTGGTTTCTACTTTTGGTTTTGTAGAAAATAAAGTTGAAAGATGCTTATACCATAAGATTAAAAGAGGTTATATTTATACTTTTATATGTAGATGATATCTTGCTTGCATCAAATGATTTAATTATGTTACATAAAGTTAAGCAATTGTTAACCAAATATTTTGATATGAAGTATCTTTTGAACTAAGTATTCAAATTTTCTGGGACAGATCTCAAAACTTGTCAGATCTCTTATAAAAAGTACACATAAAGCATGCATTAAAAATATTTAATATGAAAAATTATAAGCCTTATACAGCACTAATCTCTTGTGGAGATAAATTATCATTGGCATAATATCTAAAGAATGAAGTTGAAAACGAGATTAGGAAGAATATTCCATATTCTAGTGTAGTAAGTAACTTAATATATGATCAAGTATGTACTAGGTTGAATATTACATTTGTTGTAGGTTTAATGGGTAAATATTTATTTGAATCAAGTAAACACTACTAAAATGTAATTAAACGAGTCTTGAGATATCTTCAAGATATCAAAGATTATATGCTCATATACAAAAAAGTCAAGAATTTTGATATGATTAGATACATAAATTTGAGTTTTTATATGTACCCTAATGATATAAAGTCCCTTCATATTGTATTTTTATACTAGCAGATGGTGTAGTATCTTGGAAGAGTACTCCAGGTTATATTTTTATGCTAGTAGATGGTGCAGTACCTTGAAAGAGTATCAAACAAACACTTGTGATCTCGTCTACTATGAATGACAAGTTTGTAGCATGCTATAGAGCTACTTCACATATAGTATAGATAAGAAACTTAAATTAAGAATTGTCTATAGTTGAATTAGTGGCTATACCTATTTAGTTGTAAAGTGATAATCTTTCTACGGTATTATTCAGTAACAACAATAAGAATGTCACAATGTTTAAGTATTTGGAGGTCAAGTATTTGATTACAAAAGAATTTTTTCGAAAAAGTGATATCATTAGAAGTATATTTAGAAATAAAATATGTTGGTAGGTCCCTTAACTAAAGGGCCTCTACCAGCAAATTTTCAAAGACGTGTCTATAGCATGGATGTGCAAAAATCCTTTAATATTGATAGTAAAGGACCATTTTCTATGCTTACTCTAGATACCTTATGTATTTTTAATGTATTGTGAATATATTATTTATATATTTATGATGATCATCATGTGCTTATAGATTGTCATAACAAAAATAAAAGTCTTAAGATTTGTATCAATCTTAAGGATATTATAGGTCATTAGGCATGATTAAAGTATAGCCTTCATACTATGTCTATAAACACATACGATTATCTCCAGATACATTCAATTTATGGAGACATAGTGAGACATCAGGTTTTGATCTTATAAGTAGGGATATAAGATTTTCATCCTATACAAATTATCTCTGATATGATTTAATATAAAAATATAGATGCTAAGATTGACAAATAAAATATGGTACATTAAGTTTTAGTGTCATATAGTAAATCACACTATATTTTCTGGCTCATGTTAGTAAGATGATTAGATGTGCGTGATTATATTAAAAATGTTTAACATATGATGCATGTTTTTTATTTTTTATTTTTTATTCAAAGCCTTAAGAGTTAGTGTGTTAGATTTTATCTATCTTTGAGTCAAAACTAATTTCCTATGTTTTATTTTTTCTTAATCATTCTTTTAAGGCAAATAATATTTGTTCAAAGGAGAGGTTGTTAGAAATTTTTCTAACCATTAAGTTAGACAACTATTAATTGGACTAAGTAAAATTAATTTTTGATCTAGATTAAAGATAAATATGTAGTATAGTAAGAAAATGTTACTTTATTAGTATGAGTCCGATAGTTTATTAGATTTGTGATGTAAGAGTCTAATAAATTATTACCCATAAGTATAGTGTTAGATCTCCTATTTTTATTATATATAGACTTTAGCATTTAGTTACTTGCATCCATCACAAGTCCCAAACATTTAAGTATTTACAAACAGATAGAGATTCGAGGGTCTTATTCTTTTTCCTTACCAATTTATTAGTATTTTTAGCTATTTTTAAAAACATATTTCCTCTATGGAAAACCCTAGAAAAATTTATTCCAAGTGTTTTTTTAACCTAATTTCCTTTACCAATTACTCTTTTTCATATTGAACCCTTTTAAAATTAATTAAAATATCTTAATAAATCATAATTGACCAAAAATAAAAATATTTTGTTTACAAATTAATCAAATTATATTATAAATAATTATATTTAATTAGAAAATTCAACTAAACATAATTTGTAATTAATGAAAAACAAAAAATATAAATTTGCTTAAATTGAATATGATGAAATATAATTATAAAAATAAAATAAAATAAAGTATTAAAATAATTGAACAAAATTAAGTATGGACACCTCAAATTAGCTATCTTGGGAAAGATAATAAATGTCTCTTTATTCATTATCTTTCTATACGTCCGTTGAAATTTCATGGAAGATGACAAGGATAGTATGGTACAAACTTATTGCATACCGCTATATTTATTTTCATACTTAACCTCTAAGAAATAACTGATTAATTTTATTTGTCTTCATACTAGCCATTTTCCTCGAGTATACCTGTCAGAGGCGAATGTCTATGTTTGCACCGTCTATGTTACAGTAATAACCCGAAAGTCCATAGAAACATCAGCAAAAGAATCTCTAACTCTAATATACGTCGTTATTTGTCCAGGAAATAAAACAAGGCACTTCGTCATTTTCCTTCTGCAATTTCAAATAGATATTTGTGTAAATTTGCTTTAATACATTTCTGTCAAAAAGACCAGATCGAGTTAGTAAGGTTTGTTTAATATTATAGATCATTTTGCATTAAAAAAAGGTATGTTTAATATGTGAATACAGACAAAGAAGGGCCTAAAAGTAGAGCCTAGATCAAGAGAGAGCGAGAGATAGAAGTAATATTGTTGCAGATACCAATCTGCATGGATTTTGCTGCAACTAAAGAAGCAGAGAATTGGCTAGTGGTGGTGGTGTTGTGCTTCACGAGGCGGCGCTGAAAGGTGGCGGAACCTGAACGAATAGTGATCCATACTATTAATTGTTTCCCTTATATAACAAAGCAGATTAAAATACAATGCTATGGTCTACCCATTGTTGTATTCTATTATGGCACAGCATAAGAGCCAGCAGTTCCCTATATCACGCGTGAGGTTCTGCACCATCCTACGATGGCCTCTTTTGCACCCCCACCTGGACTGGCGCCAGGGCATCGAATGGACCGTTGACATGTATCAATTAATTATTGACATTTCTGTATTGTTTTTCTTAAAATTTAAGTTTAGCACCAATAACTATAATATACAATCAAAATTAATCATGAGTTAATCTCCCTAAGTTTTGCTCTTTATTTGAGCCGTGGAATTTGATCAGGTTGTTCAATAAATAAGTAATTAATAATCCATAAGTTGCCATCATTAACTATATAATCCGTCCACCGATCTGTGGGTCTTGTAGTCATTAGACAGCGTAATTGTATGGTATGGATGGATTATTTCATTAGTCTGGACTTTGTATGTATATACGAGAAGATCACGCCTTAATTATGCATAAAATGACAGTAGACTTTCAGGGTGTAGTGCCAATGAATGAAACATTGGTAAGTTGAAGGAAGACTAGCAGTGCGTAAAGTAAACATATTCCTGATGAAGACAAAAAGATCTACTTGACCTGACCAGAAAGAAAGATTAAAAAAACGACCTGCGACCACATTCACAGAAAACACAATCACCTAAACCTAGACGTTTCAACTTCACATCTCTGCCGAAACCTATCAGCCTCCCACTTCAATTCCCAAAGACTAGACCTTACCTACACCTTACAACCCAACCGCCTGTCCTTTTGTTCTCAATGACATTTACGCCCTTGCTTTCCTTCAATGGCGTAAACTTACGTTCCAGTCAGATGAATATGTCATTCCCGAGATGCAACCATTAGCCAACAAATCTCGAACACTGCGAAACAAACAACGTGGGCATTATTGTCTTTGCGTGTTCACCCCGACCAAAGTCTTTCGCAGCCGCTACCCGCCATGTTTTCAGAGATGTTCAGCACCAAAAACAATAAGCATGTCAATCTCTCTCCTCCCTCCCCAACTTTTTTTTTTCTCTTTTCCATCTCTTTTTTTTCTTCTTCTATAAATTCACTACATAACTCATGCAGAAAGTAACCCCAAGCCCCTTTCCCTTCCTCTCATGACTTTCACATAAACCATAAACTACTTTCGGATCGCCTACAAATAACAACTTTTCGATGGAAGGTGATAATGTTGACATGGAAGCTTCTGGTGGAGGTCCTGCAAATTCAAGGTGGAACCCAACAAAGGAGCAGATAAGCATGCTCGAGAGCCTGTACGGGGAAGGTATGAGGACGCCATCCGCCGATCAGATACAACAAATAACCAGCAGACTCAAGGCTTATGGTCACATAGAGGGGAAGAACGTATTTTATTGGTTTCAAAATCACAAAGCAAGGCAAAGGCAGAAGCAGAAACAAGAGAGCATGGCTTACATCAACTGCTATCTTCACAATAAGTCTCATCAGCCTCTCATCGCACCACCTTCCCCAAACGGTTCGTTCTTCCCTTAATTAATAAAAATTAGAATTATATTGCTTGTTATGCTTGAGTCTCAATCCCGGAGACCTATTATCTCTGCATGCGAATGAACTTAATAAGTTATACGTCGCCCCATCACCTTATTCTTGCATATATTGGGGTTTCGTTTTTCAGTTGTTTGTGGACCGTACTATGTACCGCAAAGCGAGCTAGGGTTTTATCCACAATACTGCAAGTCCAGGGTGCAAATTCCTAGCACCTTGAAAAGAAGGTCAAGGACTGAAAAGGTTGACAAGACAAGAGCCTTTCATGGTACAACAAATGAACCACACGAGGATAAAAATGGCATGCTGCAGAAAAGTAATGGAATCCTGGATATCGATAAGGGCAATAGTAATCAAGAGACGTTGCCTCTCTTCCCTTTGCACCCAACAGGCATCCTTCAAGAAAGAGCTTCTTTGTCCACAATTTATTCCACATGTGATGAAGAGTCTAACTCCTCTCCTGGTTTCCCTGGGAATGCTGGTGCCATTGTCGAAGGATCTTGTGATAAACCCCTTTTCGATTTCTTTTCAGGACGAGGTCCCTATGAGAGTTACTAACTTTTGCATGAAAATCCAAGTATGAATCTTGCTAGTAAATTGGTAGTATTAAATTGGTAGATACTATATCCTAAAATTTAGGTTGAGAATTTCTTTTGTTAATTTTGGTTGAACTTTTCTTAATTTCATGTGAAACTTATTCTATAATGGATTTACTCTAGAGGCGTTCACGGGCTTCAATGCTATACTTAGATCTCGCTAAATGATTAATGAAACTCTATTAAAACTAATGAGAATTTGACATATCAAACATTAGATATTCCTTTTGAGCTCAATTAAGATGCACTTATCAATAAATTTTTTTGTTACATCCGAAACAAAGGTTGTGGTGAAATGACCTAAAAGTTAACATATACCAGAAGCTTATGTGAAGGCCCTTATCTGTTAAAGACACGAATTTCCTAGTCTCAACGCTGGCGGGTGATACATCGCACCAGAAGCTGCAATATACCACGTGCTTCATTCGTGCGTTACGCTTTCAATATCTTGTGATTTTCATATGGGCTCTAGAATGGCTATTTGTGTCTGATTTTGTTTGGTCGTTACCAAGTCACCAGCCTGCACATTCGGCCAATATGTAGTTTTCTTATAAACAACAAATGAAACGCCATAATGTTCTAAATTTTAGTTTTAATTTTTCAATTATAATATATTACAACCCTTTGTTACGTGAAAACGCTAATGGAGTCATTTAATATTATTATAAATTGCAGTTTTTAGTTGTAATTTTTATATATTTACATTAATTTTTATATTATATTTTTAATTTTTATATTGTATTAATATGTTTTTTTTTAATTTTTATTTTTAATAAACTAAAAAATTAAAATCTAAAATACTAATCATATTAAACAAGTCCTAAGAGGCTAGTGCACAAGTACAATTAATGGACAGGGTGCAGGCAACAAAGGCGCAAGGCAAAACGGTCAAATTAAATCATAAAGCCAAAACTATAAGATAAATATCAATATCCATGTTAAACTTTGGAATGCGAGCCAGCATGTTCCACGGACAGTACAAAACCTAATAACCGAAAATTGTGTGACCCGTGGAGCTTATTTACTACTAGAGCCACTCGGAACGTTATCCACTTTCACAAATAATGCATTTTTTTGAGTTGGGACATTCAACATAGATATTTTATATTTTATTAATAATTTAAGATAATTTAAATAATTTACTTTCAATTAGATTGCAATTAACTCAGGAGAATGGTTAATTTAACATATTATTCTGCAGATGTTGCCTTTAATCCTCGAGATCTATAGCCCCATATGATAACAAATACTAGCTCTTTCGTTATAAATTTATAGTTTGCCACATCCGTGGGATATTCTTTTAGAGAAACAAGCAAATCACTGTCAAATATTTTATGGCTTTTACTTTCTAATATTTTTATCACAGCCAATGATACTCAAATAGAACTTTTCATGAAATTGAGAACATTTTTTATGCATCTTATAAATTTTAGTAATATTTAGATCTATTTTTTATGTTTTTAAAATTTATCTTCAAATAATAGAAAAAATTATTAGACATAATTCTAAGTTTTTACCGATAGTGTAATGGTTTATTTCTAACACCTATATAAATTTTTAGGTCAAACATACAATTACTACGACCTTATTTAGTTGAGTTTTAATTTTTATTTTTTAAATACGAAAATCAAAAAAGAAAATACATTAATATAGTCCAGAAATCTAAAAAAAATGCAATAATTACAACAAAAAACTACAATCCACAACCCAACTAAATATCCCCTATACTTTTTTTTAAAATAGTAAAAATTTAGGATAGTTAAATTTTATCATTAACTCAAATACAATTACAATTTTCATAGATTGTTGTAAGTCCTTTGGCATTCAAGAGGGAGTGAATTAAGCGTTTTAAAATTTTTTATAAATTAAAACACTTTAAACACCTTAAGCTAATTTCAATTAAATAAATTCTCTAACTAAAATTCAGCTTATATTAGAAGATTATGCTTAAGACAATATCAATTAAATTCAAGCAATAAAAAAAACACAAGTGCACAAATATAAAGAGATAAGGAAAGAGATGAACACCAAGACTTATAGAGGTTCGTCTATCCCAAAAATAAATCATGTTCTCTCTCCAATTGTATGCATCTTACTTCCCTTTAATTCATGCATCTTTAAAAATATATTAATTGTATATAATGCTCCCCTAAATGAATGTAGTTATGTATTATGAAACAAAAAATCATGAAAAAGGGATGAAAATACATTTAAAAAAACTTTACAAGACATATATCATGCATATTTTGCATAAAAAACACACATTATGCAACTTTTGCAACAAAGCACATGTTATGCACCTTTGTGTAGTAAAAGCACATATTATGCAAATTTGCATAAAAAAATATATGTTCATGCATATTTTGCTTCAAAATCAAACATTATGCAATAATACCTTGTAAATTGAAAACATTATGCAAAACCAAGTCTATGTGTTCAATCCCTTTTCAAATATACACAGTTTCAAAGGTGATACTAATTGAAACGAAATGATCTAACTTGTAAAAATGATATCAATTGTAAATTATGATAATCATTTGTAAAATATGATACCAATTGTAAAATAATATAGTAAACTTTTTTTTAAAGATGATACCAATTATAAAAACTAAAAATGATACCAATTGTAAAAGTATGATGCCAATTGATACCAAATATAAGAAAAGATACCAATTGAAAATTCATAGATATGATACCAATTGCAAAAGTAAAAATGATCTTTATTTCAATAATCATTTTCAAAATATGTTCAATGCATTCTTTTCAAAACAAGTCATATACTAAAATCAATTTAATGCATCTATTAAAAAAATGCAACAATTGTTATGCAGAGTGCTAATTTAAAAATTTATGCAAATATGCAATGACTCCGATATTAAACATGCAATGGCTCCCCCTAAACACATGAATCAATTTCTCAATTTAAAACAAATAAGCTAAGGTTAACTTTTTTAAATCAAGTACAAATATCTAAAAATCATATCAAACTATATATATCGATTAAGGATATAGGAATACCCCCCTTTACATCACCATTTGATTTTAAATCCTTTAACTCCTCACTTGGTTCAATAATATGCTTCTTGATATGCTCATGTGATGACTTATGACGATCTTTCCACATTCCACTTCAAATTTGGTGAAGCTCATCGTAGGCTACCAAATAATAAAAATACTTAACTTACCTAACTAAGCAGCTAGGGCAAGTCATGGTCGATCCCACAGAGAGCTAGAGTGAATTGTTATCTTTAATGTTGTCAAAAAGAAAATAAAACCCTTAAGATAATGGACAAAACAAAG
>JAOXYD010000008.1:21714201-21727372 GCA_028565735.1 Pinacopodium congolense | reverse complement strand
GAGACGAGGAAGAGACTAGAAGGAAATTTTGGAGAATAATTCCCTACCTTATCCTTTTATTCCTTCAGTGTCTTATAGTAGCTCAAAACATATAACAAACTCTAATAGCTCATAATATTCTAACCATTTAAAAGGATTTTCTGCCACTTATCATAAATAATAAACTGCACATCTTAATCAATAAACTTGGTTGGCATCTTCACACTATTCTCACTTCTTCTATCTAATAGGCTTTCTTCATCAACCCCCTATCAAAAGAAACCTTGTCCTCAAGGTGAAAGTTAGAAAAATTAAGGTAAATGTCTTGAACTAACTCTTAAGTAGCGTCTAAGGTAGGCTGATTTTCCTATTAAGTGAGAACTTGGGAATGGAACAGCCTCATTGAATGATTCTTTAAAAGCCTATAACAACTGAGGATCAGTAACACATTTCTTAATATGCAACATGACCTATCTTTCTAGTGATCTTGAAGGGCTTAAAAAGCACTTAAAGAGCTTGTTAGATTAACAATTGGCCAAATACGATTATTGGTAAGGCTATAACTTTAGGAATGCCCAATCATCAACTATAAAAAAGACATCAATTTAGCTCGAATTAGTTTAGTTTCTCATGTGATTTTATGACCAAAGTAGATTGCCTTAAATAATTACAAGAATGGTGCTATTAGACTTAAGTGTTTCATCATCTAATGCAAATAAAGAGGATACTAAGATATAGTTGAGTAAGGAGGGAGGAAGATGGCCAAAAACAGCTTCATAATGAGACATTTTAATGGTTAAGTTCCAAGATCTGTTATAATGCCATATGACCCAAGGTAGGTACTAAAGCCATTAGAGGGGTGATCTAAATCAAAACACCAAATATAGTCCTCAAGGTGTTATTTAATACCTCAATTTAACCATCAATTTATAGGCTACTCATAGCTAAGGAAGTAGCTTGCAAGTTCAATAGCTTATACCAAAATGCACTTATAAAGACAAGAACTCAATCTAAGACAATACTGTAAGGAATATTATATAAACAAATAATGTCCTTCACAAATATTTCCAAATTATGGGCCAGTAAATTAAGATTTTAGGCTAAGAAATGATCTTGCTTTGAAAGTCGATCCACTATCACTAACATTTTTGGTCTTTTTAAAGGATAGGGGAATATGTCTAATGAAATTAAGGGAGATTGAGTTCCATATTTTTCTAAGAATGGGAAGCGTTATAACATTCCTTAGGGTGCTTTATTGAATTTAAAGTTTAATGGCAGAATAAGAAACAAAATCCCTTATACACTTACAAAGTCCATACTAATAGGAAATGCTAGCAATCCGAGCTAATATCCTCTTCATTCTTACATGACCACCTATTAAGGAGTTACAGAATTAACTGAGAATAAGGGGTTGAAAATCATATTTTAAAGGAATGAATATGTTCCCCTTGTAAAGCAAGAGGCCCTCCTTGAGGGAGTAATTGGAATGATCCATGGGGTGGCTTTGCACTAAATTAAGCAACTTAATCAAAGTAGAGTGGGATTTATAGAATCATTGCAACACATCCTAGATGGGTAAAATGGGCTGATGGGTAATATATAGAGAATGGAAGGAGCATTTTGGTAGCTATGAAAGGGCATCTGTTAGACCATTTTCAACCTCAAACTTATAAATGATATCAAAATTGTAATTGAAGAGTTTGGTCATCCATTTTTATTGTTCTAGGATTTGAATCATTTGACTAAGGATAAATTGGAAGCTTTGGTGGCTAGTATTAATGGTGAACCTATAATCCAATAGGTATTGCAGCAGTATGCAGATAGCCTCCATAATGGTAGACATCTCTCGAGCGTAAGCTAGCAAAGATTGTATCATTGCAACATTGGTTTATTGAAGTAAATAATATGATGTCCTTGTGAAGAGAGGATTACCCCCAATCCTTATTCTATAGGCATCAATTTATATGACAAAGGGTCATTAAAATTTGGGAATGCCAGGAAAGGGATGTTAATTAAGATCTTCTTTAGCTGATAAAATGTTGAAGTTGTTGTAAGGGATCAAACAAAAGCATTCTTATGCAACAAATCAAATAAATGGTAACAATGAAAGAGTATCGAGGTACAAACCAACTGTAGTAGTGAGTGAGATCAAGGAATCCCTGCCCTAGATTCTTAAGTGAATTAGGCAAAGGTCATCTTTGTATCATTGCGCAAAGGTCATCTTTGTATCATTGCAATTTTATACAGATCAATCGCCACACTTTAACCTAAAGTCTTGTGCCCCAAATAACCAATCTCATTATAACCAATTTCACATTTCAATATCTTAGCTAATAGGAAACGGGAGTGGAGAATGGAGAAAATAGTCTATAAATGCTCAAAATATGCTTCCTAAGAGGAGTTATAGATTAAGATATCATCATAGAAGACAAGAATGAATTTGCATGAAATTTGTCAAAAATTTGAGTTCATAAGGGCCTGGAAGGAGGAAAGTGCATTAGATAGCTTTAACAGCGTTACTAAGAATTTGTAATCTCCTTCATGAGTGAACAAAGATGTTTTCTCTATATCTCAATGGTGGATTCTGACTTCGTGATAGCCTGCACAAAAGTCTAATTTGAAGATAACCTATACCTTAAAATTTTCTTCAAGTAGTTCATCAACAATGGGTATTAGAAACATATCCTTAATATTCACAACATTCAAGGCTTTATAATCAACACAAAATGTCATGGGTCATCCTTTTCTTGAATAGTAGTACTGGGGAAGAGAAAGGACTGGTATTGGGTTGACTAATTCCATCAATAAACATATAACACCCACAAGCTTCTGAATCTCTGACTTTTGGAAGTGAAGATATCGATAAGGTTTAACATTGATGAGTGGATTGTTTAGGATGAGTGGAATATGGTGGTTTAAGGATCTTAGTGGAGGAAGAGCTACATGTGTCAAGAAAATGGATGCAAAATATGATAAGAGAGAGTTGAATGTAGACACAAATAGGGAAGGAGTGGTTAGAGTGATTTTGGGCTTAGGGTTTGGGATAATAGGGTCAATAAATAAATGGAACTAGTTAAGCTAGATATTAAGCCTAGACATAACATTTTAAAGTTAAGAAGGAAATTTGATTGAGATTGGTGGTTGTATTCCATGAAATCTAACTTGAGAGCCCCTGTGCCCAAACTCTAAACAACCACTCGACTCCCAACACTAAATTGTCTTCATAAATAAGAAGGAGTAAAAAATCCAACGAGAAAGAAGCCTTATCCAACCTTAATTGCACTTGGAAGCATGTGTTGAAATGATCTAAAGAGTCTCCATTACCAACATTCTCTTGAAATGAGGAGATGGTTAGACTATAAGGTCCAAATATGATACTAGCCTTGTTTGGATGAAGTTATTAGTGGACCTACAATCGATGAGGACCACCACTTTTTGCCCATTAATGATCTTTAAAAGCTTTAAGTTAAAGGCATAATCAACATAATAAGTGCATGAAAGGAAATTTTAGGGGTGTCATCATTGACAGCATCAAATGTCTACGACAAAGGAGCCTCAGTGGTATCTAAATTTATGGACATCACATCAAACAATTTGTTCTCATCTACGCTTATCATGAGACATAGAAATTGGGATAGTTTAGAATGGTGACCTGGCATAGACTTGGCGTCACAATCAAAGCATAATCCCTTTCTCGATGAGCAGGCATCTCAACAGGGTATATTTATTTGATAGGAAGTGTTTGGGGTTGTAGAGGTGAGGGCGATGCTAGTTTATTGAAGGAGGGTTGGTAGGGTATTGGTTTTGCCATATTGCACTTGTCCTTAACTAGTTTGGTCATACCTATGGCATCATGTAAAGTCTGCGGTTTGAAGAGGTAAAGCTCTCTTTGTATTTCTTCTCGTAAATTGAAGAGGAAACAATTGAGAAGATTACTGCTAGTTGACTTTATGATTTGAGTTGAAAAGGATTCGAAATCAATGAGGTAATTGACCATAATGGTGTTCTACTTGAGTTTGTATAGTTGGGTTTTATGATTGATAAACGTAGGCAACCAAATCGTAACATTAGTTGATGAGAAAATTTTTCCCAAATTGTAAGTTGTGAAGTTGTGTGCATCTAATAATACCATTAGAGTGTTAGTTCTAACATTAAAAAAAGTGATGTGGTAAGCTTCGAATCGCTTGGGATATTATGATAGGAGAAAAAATCTTCTATTTAAAAGACCAGTTAAGGACATTTTTTTTAGTGAAGAGTAAGATTTCTAGTTTGGGGTAGGTATGTGGTTGACTTGATAGGACTGTCATGTGTTTGGGTAAGTTTTTTAGAGAGACTCATTGGTTGTGGTGATATGTTTGGCAAGTTTTAGGACCTAGATGGTAATTGGTGTAAATGGGTCAAGGGTGGTGTAATTGGGAGTGATAGCTGATGGAGTTGAACTGAGGCTCTGTTCAGCTTTACTAGTTTTGCAATCATTTCGACCATGAATATCTATTAAGATGATAGTGTTTTGTACAACTTAAAGGTGTCTGAGTGCAAATGCAACGTGTCACTAAGTGAGTTTGGTTTGGAAAAGATGGAATCATGGTGGGTTGGTTGCTCAGTGATCTTCATTAACTGTTTTTCTAGATCCTTTAAACATGTCATCATTTCTTTAGTCATGACAACGCTTTCAACAAAAGCACCAAATGATGTAGTCACTTTTAGGAATTGATAGATGTGCATTAATGTGTGTTTTTCTAAGTATTTGACATGTATTCCTTTGCATTTTAAGATGAACTTGTCATGTTTAGGACTCATTTTGTGTATTTTTGTTTAACATGATCTTCATTATTGTTTCTTTTATATTTGGTATTAGTTTGGAGTAAGTCTTGATCATTTTGGTGTTTTTTATTTATGTTTTATTTTTTTCATTTATTATTGATTTTATGTTAGAATTAAATCTTATTTGCGTATGGTAAATTGAAATTGGAAATTAAAGTAGGAAGAAAGTGAAATGAAAAAAAAAAAAGAAAGCTTGAAATTCAGAAGAATGAAGAATGAAAAGGATGAAACTTTTCATGCATTGTTGATTTTCATACGTGAGCCATGAATGTAAAGATTATGGGTGAATAGTGAATTAATTCAAATTAATTCCAAAAGGATGGCTAAGCTTTCTCGGTGAGAAAATGCACTCACTAAAGGACAAGATATTAAGACCAAATCCTCCTCTCTCCTTTTGACCAACCAATCACAAAAATCTTTGACCAAGATCAAGTAAGGAAAGACTAGGATCTTTTGACCAACTTTTAAGGCCAAAGTTAAAGATAACAAGTCATTCTTATGTGAAAGATTTCCACCGTCAAAATGAAGGAAAAACACAAAACCATTTCACCAAGTTCTCACCCATATGCTTTGACCAAGACCAAAAATGGCATAACCTTTCCAAGAGACCAAAACGCAGCAGAGAATTAAAATGCAAGCCAAAAAGCAAATAACCTAAAGGGAGGTATTCGACCAAGCAAAAAAAAAAAAAGAGGTGAGATAGAAAAACAACGCTACCTCCTTCAAATACCAAAAAGAACACATAGTCTTCCTCTTTAAGCCAAAAAACAAGCATGAAGTTGGAGATCTAAGCTTCAAGCTTCAAGAGTTCTTTCAAACTCCATTATTTTTCCAGATTTGTTTTACCTTTATTTTTTTATTATGTTTTGTATTTTGGAGAATATAGATATGATTGAATTTATTTCTATTATGAGTGACTAACATATTTTTAGGATTTGTTGTTTAAACTATTTGTAAACCTTTGGTTGTTGATTTAATGTTATAAATGATTGTATTATTTATTTAGCTTAAACCTTGCAACAAATCAAGAGAGTGAACTTGGTAATCTGTGTGAAATGTATAAAGAGAGTTAGTGTTTAATAGACCTATAGATAACAAGTTATTGATTTATTATGAAGAAATTTTAATAGATTAATATACTGCCTATAGAATAGTTTTAATATCTAATTGAATGTTTAGGAAAGGCTTTGTATGTTGAGAAATCCCGAAATTAATCCTAAATTATTTAACTAGTGGTATTAAGTTGCGCCTTGAGAGATAGTAGCTAAAATATTAAGAAATCTTGGGTCAAGTATAAATTAAATCAACAAACCAAAGGGAAGTAAATAGGGATAACGATAAGATCTAGTTTTTAATCTTGTTTTCTCCATGTTTTAGTTTACGGTTTTGTAATTGGTTGCGTTGCTTTCTTTTACCTTAGTTTTTTTTTCATTTTACTTATCTATTTAAATCAATTTCTTGAACAAAGAGGAAGTCAAATTGATAGAGTGTCTAACTATAATCTTCGTGGGATCGATATCTGCATTTTATTACAAGTTACGACTCATATACTTGTGATTTTGAGCATAAAACTAGTGGTTTGGTTTTGCAATCAGAAGAAGAGGGTAAAGGGAAGAAGAGACAAGAAGGAAAATAATGAGAAAAATTCTCTGCCTCATCCTTCCATTCTTTTATCATTTCATGGTAGTTCATAACATATAACAAATTTTAACAACTCATAATATTTTAACCATCTAAATGTATTCTTAACAGCTCATTATAATCAACAAACTACACAATATAATTAATAAACTTGGTTGGCTTCTTAACACTACACTCACTTCTTCGAATTAACACTAATAGGCCTGCATTAATTTACTTAAATGTATAAAAGGAAGTTAATGTAAATAATAAAATAGCTTCAAATACAAATTTTAGTATATCTCCTTTAATTCCAGTTAAGTTTAAATAATCACTACAGCTCTTTCAAGGACAACTAAGATTCAACAATAATTCTGATAATACTGTTGATGCTTAATTAAATTAGGTCTTGAGCGTCTCCCTTAAATTGTAATGGAATCTTAAGAAATTTTTAGAATTTTTGGATATTCTTTTTTTTTCTCTATTAAACTCAAATTTTCTTAAGATAATCTATTTGTTAAACTATATCTACCTAGTTAATAGTATTCAATATTAAACACTAATGACATATTATATTTAATATAAAATAAAATTTTATTCATTAAAATATTAAAAATCTAATTTTAATAATTTACATAAAATTATAAATTCAATTATTACTTTTGCCTAAAATCATTATATTTAAAGCTTAAAATATAATGAATAATTCATAAATTAACTTGCCTTTATGTGTTCAATTAATGTCGACGCATGTATTAAGATTCAAAGTGTCGCAACAACAAAATCTCTATTTTTATATTTTGTCACCGAAAAGTAATGAAGAAGGAGGTAGGTTGAACTTATTTCCTTACTTTTTTTTTAATAAGTAAAGACAATAAGTTCGCTAGTGACTAATTTTTTAGAATTTTTCACTATAGTTCCAACCTTTTAAATTTTTTGATTTAATGACCAAACTTCTTAAACTCGTTCAAATCAAATCAAAAGGTAGACTTTATAAATTTTTTGTCAATGCAATAATGAAACTTGATATGTGGATGTTTACATGGAAAAATATGTATATGTGGATATCCGCATGTACAACCCAACCACTTACCAACTTTTAAAAGTTTTTAATCTAGTAACCAATTTTTTAGATTTTTTTACTTTAGTGTCTATCTTTTAAATATTTCAATTTAGTGACTAACCTTTTAACAAGTAATTAGATACACCAATATTTTATTAGGAAGTATTATTTGATCAATTTTAAGTTTAGTTAATAAATATTTAATTGTATGTTAAGATTATATTTTAAATGATATCCAAGATTTGGACTTAATAAGTTTTTTATTTAAATGAAACAATTCATAAATAAATATTTTAAATTAAATATATAGTAATTATAAAATATCTTTTATAAATAAATTTAAATACATAGATATATTATTGATTTATAACAAAGAATAGATATAAGTACAGAAAAAAGACCTTATTCCTTCAAAAGATTGAAAATGTTTAGTTATGATATTAGTTATTAGTGTCTTAAAATGGTAATATAGATATAATTAGAAAGATAATATAATCGTTAATTATTAAGAATTTATAATGAGTATGACATTATAATTAATATACTTAGTTTAATGAATATATTTTATCATAATTAATTTAATATTAAAGAATTAGTGTAATTTGTTAAAATCTAAAAATAAAAACTCTTGTTTATATAAATATATATAAAGTAAAACTTTTATAAAAATGTAAAATTAATGAATAGAATGTTAATAGTTAAAATAGAAGAACTTTAAAAAGTAATACAAATAATTATTCTATTAACTAAAATTTAAAATTATTTAGATTTAATTTAATCATACTATATAAGAGAAGATCATATTTTTAGATTTTCTTTTGAATATATTATTATAAAAGATTAAATTTATGAGAATTTCTTGTGGTCGATCGAGGTATCAAAACTATCAAATAAGTTTATGAAGTTTCAAAACTATCAAAACGACGAAGTATGTGAAAGATCCATATTTATCATATATGCATATACATTTAGACTTTTGTTAGCCACGTAAACGAAATTTATCAAAAGTATAATAAATGATAGTTTATTTAAAATTTAAAAAATTATTTAATAGTTTTAAAATTTCAAACACTTAAATGATAATTTTGAAAAGACATGTATGTTTTACGACGTAGATATTCACGTATCGAATCCTATTAACTGCATCAGTAGAAAGTTAAGAGAGAATATCTTTTAACTTGAGATGAATGAATTTTAAAAAATCAGTCACTAAATTGAAAACTTTTAAAGATTAGGTATTGAAGTGAAAAAATTCTAAAAAGTTGATTATTAGATTGAAAACTTTTAAAGTTTGGTTAGTAGTTATGATGTATACATAGACTTGGTTAGTGGTTAAGATGTATATGTAAAGTTTTACAATTTTAATTTTAACGTGGTTCTTTACGCTCTTTAATTCCGATAGTTATAGTTGTTCAATAATTAAAAAAAGTTTAGGCAAAAAGTGTCTTTTAAACCCCAATATTTTCATATATGTTTATATCATATCCTAACGTTTAAAAATATTCAAAAAGAATCATAAACTTTCAAAAATATTAAAAAAGAATCTTAAATTTCAAAAATATTAAAAAAGAATCCTTACCCTGACTTCCGTTAACCCTCATTATTAAATGCCAGGCATCACTATTACGTGACACATTTTTATTTGTCTAAAACTTTAAGTGAGCCCTACAAGTCATGTGAAACTACCTTGAAATCTCTAAGGGCTTGTTTGATATAGCTTCGGTTAGTACAGAAATCGAAAAAGATAACATATTAATACAATACAAAAACTGGGGACAACACATCAAAATCAATACAAATACATAAAAACTATAATTAAAAATCACAATCAATAATAATATTAAACGACCTCTAAGTAACCTTTATATTACAGGTAGTCCAAATGGATGAGACGATCATTCACTTAGACATCACCGGTTAAGTAATTCTCAACCAACTGAACCATTGGTGTAAATAGCCAATTGTGTAGTGAAATTATATTTGAAGGTTATTTAGAGATTTTAAGTGACAATCTATTGTGATATCTAAGTTCTTAAAATTTTAGAAAAATAAAAATATGTGACAGTAACACTTAATAGTAAAGGTTAACAAAAATTAAAATTAGAGTTTTTAAAAATATTTAAAATAAATTTAAATGTTTTAAAAATATTAAAATATATTCTAAATAAAAAATGTGAGTTGTGGTTTTTAGTTGCAGTTTTGATATATTTGTATTAGTTGTTGTGTTTTATCCTCGATTTTTCTACTATATTAGTGTGTTGTCTTTTTCAATTTTTGTATTAAAAATCAAAACTTAAAACACAAACTATACCAAACAAGTCCTAAAGGCCGTTTGATTGAGCTTTTGATTGTGGATGTTATATTTTTGTATTAAATTTTATGTATTTTTATAGATTTTTGTGTTGTCTATCTTAATTTTTGTGTTATATTATAGTATTTTTTTATAATATTCTTTTTTAATTTTTATGTTTAAAAAAAATCTAAAAACTAAATTCAAAAATTAAAAACTTTTCAAACAGGCCAAGTTTATAGGGTGATTCTTGCCGGTTTAGTTCCTAAAAGAATCGTTGTTTTTATTCCGATGGCTGCTACTCAATAAAGAATTTTCGAAGCCCCTAGCAAGCAGCTTAGGCATATTCCTCTTCCTGGATGCACAATATGACTCTTCGGTCCCTTGAACGGTCCTAACAATGCTGGTACACAATTTTGAAAAAATTGCACAGTCACAGGCTCGCCTCTGAAATGTCTGATTTCTCAACCCTAAGAGCTTCTCCTCGGTTCTCGAAGCACTGGTCCTACAAAACCCACTGAAAAGACCAAAAAGCAAAGGAATCAACTTTTTCTCCAACTTTTCCTATTGAATCAAAGGGCATTTTGGAACATTAAGTTATATCGTACACAGAAATAAAAACAAAGAAAAAAAACCCACGTGTTTCGAGTTTCGACCTTCGAATCATATACGAAAACCAGACCAGGCAAACCTTTCAACGCTTATAAGTACTGCCAGCCTGCCAGTAGCTTATTACACACACACACACACAGTTCTTCTCCTGTCAAGTATGGCCTCTACTACTGGTCTTATCTTCACAGCCGTTACTGTCCTCTTACTGTGCTTCCATGGTGAAGCAACCCTACCAGGCCTCATTATAACCTTAGTAAACAACTGCCCCTATACTATTTACCCAGCTATTCAGCCGAACGCAGGCCACCCAGTTCTTGAAAATGGCGGCTTTGCTCTTACAACTCTCACTCACCGCTCATTTCCGGGGCCAACCCAGCACTGGTCTGGCCGTATCTGGGCTCGTACCGGGTGCACTCACTACGGCGGCAAGTTCCAATGCGTCACTGGAGATTGTGCCAATCGCATCGAGTGCAACGGACTCGGCGGGGCTACTCCTGCCACTCTGGCGCAGTTCAGTCTCCATCACGGCCACAACGACCTCTCCTCCTATGGTGTATCTCTAGTAGACGGCTTTAACGTTCCTATGACTGTGACCCCCCATGAAGGAAAAGGCGTTTGCCCTGTTGTGGGTTGCAGGGAAAATTTGCTTACTACGTGTCCTGAGAAACTTCAGGTACGTTCACCACCTGGTCACGGACATGTGGTGGGGTGTAAGAGTGGATGTGAGGCGTTTGGAACCGACGAGCTTTGCTGCAGAAACCACTACAACAGTCCACAAACGTGTCGACCTTCGAGCTTCTCGGAGTTCTTCAAGCACGCGTGCCCTGCCACGTTCACTTATGCTCATGATACTCCCTCTCTCATGCACGAGTGCTCTTCGCCACGTGAACTTAAAGTTATTTTCTGTCACTAGACAGTAGGCGCCAACCTGCAAAGGCGCTTGTTACTCATGTTCGTCCTCAGGTATCCCTCTCCATGTCTTTTAAAATTTCCTCAGACTGTCCACCGAATCCCACTCGAAAAGATTACTACGAGTCCCTGTGTTTAAGATTGAAGTGCTAAACAAAATGTAATGGGCTTCTTTTTCACTTAAAAATGCACGTTTCTAGTCTGTACTTTGAATAATTCAGTCTTGTTCGTTAACCTTTTCTCTGTTTTTCTAAATCCTTGTGAATCGTGTCTAGTCATATTCTCGAGAAATCCTGAGATGTTTGCTTTTATTTCCCAAAGCTTAACAAACAAAGGCCAAATACAAAAGAAAAATTAAATTGTGTTTTATAATTTTATTTTTTTAAATATAAATAAAAATAATATATTAATATTATATAAAAATTAAAAATATTATATAAAATTAATAAAAATATATAAAAAATATAATTAATAATACTACAATTAAAAAAATTCTAATAAGATGACATCATCTATAACCGTACTTTGATGAAAAACAGCTCAATTTACCCCTTATTTTATATGAAAGATGGCGATTTCGATGGCCTTATTTTGATGGCTACGAAGGATGCCTCTGTGCGCCGTGGAACCCATTTAGTCAAACCGAAAGAAAATATATTGAAGCCTCTGTACGTAGCACGTAGTACGAGAAGCGAATCCTAAGGAGAGGTGTGGTCAATAATGCACAAACAAGGGGACATTGCACAATGGGTCAGCATTTTGTGAAAGATGGCCAGCCTCTTTTTCTCGAAATCTCCCTCAGCTTTATCTTTTATCACAGCATTTTCAGAAGCTTTCACGTGAAAGTTTGCTTTATTTTTTACGGTTTTTACCACTGCAGCATCTACGTCAGACGAGGACTCGATAGGCATGCATACTCCAATTTGCTTTACCAGTCCCAACTCCCAACACTTCAACACTTTAAGCCGATTTATTTTCATAATTTTTATTTTAAAATTTGAAATTAAATTTAATTATACGAATAAAAATAATAAAATATATTAATTATAATTTTATTAAGGGATAATAAATTTACAACTTATCAACTTTTTTAGAACTTTTTATTTTGGTGTATAATCCAGTATTTTAATTATCATATCGATACTATATTAAATTTGACTAAAAAATAGTACGGTATCAGTATCAGTTAATACTGGTACTATTTTAAATAATTATTTAAAATTATAAATTAATTTATAAATTTTATAAAATTTATAAAATAATCTATAAACATATTATATTATGTAGTTTTAACGTAACTTTAAAACTAAAAAAATTAAAATACAAAATTTTTTTTTTAAAATTTTTTTATTTTTTCTAGTATTGATCGGTATTGGCCAGTATTCATCGTACTGGTCGAAACTAGCCGGTACCGACCGATATTTACTTTTGGAACGGTATTTAACCGTTTCATTCCAGTTTCGGTCTGGAACAGAACGATATTTAAAACACCGGCATAATTATTACAAACTCAATTTTTAATTTATAAAATAATTTTAAAAAATTCGTTTAATTCAAATTAAAAAAAAGTAAATGCCATCAATTTTTTACCAATAAAACCAGAGGTGCAAGTATTCACGAGGTAAAATATGCTTATATAAATATGTAATTTTAAGCTAAAAACTTACTAAATTGGACTTGATAATTGATATACTTGATTCGACTCGATCCAGTATAACCAAGCCAACTTGAACCCTTATGGAGTAAACCTAACCTTCCATTCCCTACTTTACCCATTTCAACCCAAAAAAAAAAAAAAAAAACCTAATTCCTATTTTGTTTTGTTCGATGTCTAAGCAATGTATTAAATACTGTATTGGTACTGAATTTATTTT
>JAOXYD010000008.1:21694855-21714101 GCA_028565735.1 Pinacopodium congolense | reverse complement strand
TACTTTATGTTCAATTGACCTAAGGGCTTAAGTTTGATCATGCATTGCATTTGAAATGTCAAAAGTGCATATTATCTAAATTCATAGGCTAAATCTTGTGTTTGAATTGTTTTAAATTATTTGATCATTCATATAGCCCCAATACATGATTTCAAAAGTGTTTGAAGTCTTAATTATCATTTGGAACTTGTTTGCAATTGTTTGGGGTTAGTTTTGCAGCATATTCTGATTTTTTTGGAAGTAAAACGATAGGCTGATCATCCATCAATGACACCATGCTTGAGTGTCATTGTACACTGTCTCCAGAAACCATCAACGGCAGGCTGTTCTTAGCTCAATGGCACCGTTGATCATCCCAAAGTGTGCCGTTGAAGAGTTAGACTCTAATGGCTAGTTTCCCCTTTCAGGTCTTATGCCTTTTGTCTTCTTTGTAATGTCTTTAAACCCTTCCTAAAACCTCCTTGAGCCTTTAGACACTATATATACTCCTTAGAAACAAATTGTAACTCTTTAGACACTCCAAAAATAGATCAAACACTCTGAATATCTCAAAAGTCTCTAGCTACACATTTTCTTTGCACTTACTTTTCAATCAATCTGTTTATGTAAATTTGTGTTTTTGAGTGTGTGAAATTGGGTTTGATATCTTGCTTAAGTGTTTAAGAGTTTATTTGATCCATCTTTTACATTTTTGAAGTGCTATTTCATCATATTAAAACTAGAACTCATTCATATATCCAAATTGTCTCTATTAAGACCGTTCTAGCTTGAATCTCGATTTTAGGTGCTTAAACCTATTTCCAAAATCATGTTATTGGAGTTTTCAATTTGCCTAAGGTCTCTAGATTGTGATTGAACCTTGTTTCGAATTTTTGAGACCTGTTTAAGCTATCATTGAGCTAGAACTTTCATATACTTCAAGATAGCTTCTGTTTTTACTGTTTTTAGTTTGAATCCGATTTTAACTTGCTTAACCTGTTAGTTTGTGCTTGTTATTATTGTTTTATGTTTTTTTAAGTTCTTAGGAGTCAGATTAATCTTAGTTTTGAATTTTTTGTTGAATATTTCATCATTTGTGTGTATTAGCTCACTTAGACATCAAAAGTGTCAAGTTTTTTATGTTCTTCATTTAATCACAAATTTCTTCATATTAATCAGTTCTAGGTGCATAACTTTATTGTGGCTAGTTCACATAAGGTGTTCAGAGTGTTCTAGTATTTTTAGTTTGATTTTTAAGTACTTATATTTGTGTTTTGGACTGAATATTTATACAGTGCTTAAACTGTCCAAATTTTGTGATTGGACTATTTTAATCATACTGCTTGATCATATGCACATTTTTATGTTTATTTTCTACCATACTAAGTTTTTTTAGGCTTTTAAGATTGTCATCATTCATTCATATCATTTATAGAAAGCTAAAGCCCTTAGTTTAATTGTGTATTCAGTGAAACACCTTTCAAGGTGTAATTGGTTACTTGAATTTGGGGGAATTGTATCTTTTGGTTAGTTGTGAATTGTATAGGCTTCTCTTTGCCTTGAAAAGATTTGGGATAGGTTGCTCTTCACCTTAGAAAATAATATTGTTGATGTTGGGTTACTCTTCACCCTTGGAATGTAAGATTGTAAAGGTTACTCTTCACCTTGAAAGAAGATTGTACTTGTTTTGATTGATTAGTATAGAATCATCCAATAAGTAGTTGGAAAGGAGACGTAGCGTATCTTTGGGGTAGGTGAACTTCTTTAAATTGCCTTGTGTCTTTCTCTTAACCCAATCCGTTACATTTACTTTGATATTTGCATTATCATTTCATCTTAGGTTGAATATTGGTTCAGTGATTACATCTAATTTCCAATTGACTTAGGTTGATAGTTTAAATTTGTGAAAAAATTTTAATATCCAATTCACCCCTCTCTTGGGTGCTATAGGACTTACAATACCTTTATAAGGAGTATTTTGTTCCCCTCTCCAACTGATGTGGGATTTCACAATCCACTTCCTTTAGGGTCTAGTGTCCTCATTTACACACCATTCAAGTACTGGCTCTGATACCATTTGTAATAGTTCAGACAGCCCACCCATAGATATTGTCCTCTTTGGTTTATCCATCGGGCTAAGGGGAGTGGATTGTTAGATCCCACATCGGTTAGAGAAGGGAACGAAGTACTCCTTATAAGGGTATGAATATCTCTCATTTACAAACGTATTTTAGGGAAGGTCTTAAGAGCAAAATTGTAAGGCCCTTCACCGGATAGGCAAGTCAAAGCGGATAATATATGTGGGAGGGTGGTTTGGGCTGTTACAAATAGCATTAGATCTAGTATTTGAGCCGTTATGCCAGCAAGGATGCTGGGTCCTAAGGGAGGTGGATTTTGAGATCTCACATCGGTTGGAGAAGGAAACGAAATACTTCTGATAAGGATATGGGCATATCTCTTCCCATAGACATGTTTTAGGGGATGCCCTAAGAGAAAAATCGTGAGGCCCTTAACTTGATAGGCAAACCAAAGCGAATAATATCTATGAGCGGGTTGTCTAAATTGTTAAATAGAGTGCAAGAGGAGAACATAAACTGAAAAAGAAAGGTAAGTCAAGTGGGTCTCAACAAGTGGTTAGTTAGAAGAGGGGAGATTGCTTTGCTTTTTGGACTATGCGTTTTTTTGACTGGAGTATGAAATTTTGTCAAAATTTTACTTTAATCATTGGTACAATACCGAAGACATGATACCGACCAGTACTAATCGAAATGAGCATTACTAATCAGTCGAGAAGGAACAATAATTATGGCCGTGATCTTGTCGAGTTAAGATGGTATTAGAAGATAATAATAATAATAATAATAATAATAATATCTAAAAAACGTCTTTTCCATATTATCACTCTGTCAAGTTAGCTGTAGGTATGGATAAGATTGATGTTCCAACATTGAGACACTAAGGGTATGTTTAGGCTTTGTTTAGTTGGACTTTAATTTTTAATTTTGGTTTCTTATTTTTTTAAATATAGAAATCAAAAAAGAAAATACAACAACCATTACAAAAGTACAATAACTACAATAAAAAATAATAACTTACAACCCAATTAAACATCCTCTTAATTGAATTATTGATTGTAATTTTTGTATGTTTTTTAATTTATATATTTTTTATTTTTATACTATATTAGTACGTTATTTTTAAGAATTTTTATACTTTTTAAAATTTTTATATTTTAAAAAATAAGAATAAAAAATTAAAAATAAAAATTCAAACCTTTTAAGTCAACTCGGAAACAAAAGAGTCAAGTCGCGATTGTAAGTTGTAACCAAACATCTTTCGAATTCTCCCCTTTTCCCGCCCTTTCTGGCCTCCAAAACACAATCCACATACGGGATTAAGAAAACACCAGTCAGATCAAAAGTTACTAATTCTCTGAAATTTCGAGGTGCGTCATCTTCTTTTCTTGCTTAATCAATTCAATTATAAGAGTTAGGATTTCTAATTTTCTTAAAATTATATTACGTTTTGCTGATTTATAATTGCAGATGGAGGCTGTGTACACCAAGCTCTACGATAAGTATAACGCTCTTAAGGTCTCTTATACTTACGAGAATGTCTAGGATACTCACGTCTCCGTTTCTTCATTGTAGCTTGTGGTCTGTTGTTTAATTGATATTTGCTACCTTGGCTTTTCAGAAAAAAAAATTGTCCGAGTTGGATGAGATTAATGAAGATCAAGAAGTTAAGTTTTTGAATTATGTCTCTGGTAAGCTTATTTCTTCATCCTAAATAAAGGTCTTGTTGTAGTTTAATTGTTCATGTTATATGCTAGCAATACGGGAAATGAAGTTCAAAAGCCCTTTTTTTTTTCGGATTGTATTGATTTAACTCAAGTTAGTCGTGTTGTGCACAATCCTTGCTGTCTTTTTAAGTGTAATTGTCCATCTCTTTCATTGCAGCTGCAGAGGAGCTGATACAGTACTTGAGAGATGAAAGTGACAGGTTGCGTACAAAACTGAATGATCTAAGGAGTGAAGTTGCTTCAGTCAGGCATGCATTGCGGATTTTCTTTATGGATTTATCTTATCATTAACTCAAAATTTAACTCTCCTAATTAGTAGAAGCCCATAACTAATGTGATTCATTTTGCATGCAGATCCGACAATGATGAACGATGTACAGAGTACCAAAACTTGTTAACTGAAGAGAACCAAAAGAGTATGCTTGTTTTGGCCTTTGATAAATAATTAAATATGGCATTGTTTAGTTCTAGCTTTTGTCCTTGTGTCTGTTTAAATACCTGGAGTTTTGCTGAGAAGGACCTTTCAGGCATAGGTTGTGGTAGACCGTTTTTCATATTTTGGGATTTTATGCTTCATATTTATGGTTTTTTAATATTTTTATTGGTTGTATCACATAAATATGCCAATTGAGGTATCATTTTTAACAGACAAGAAGCTTGCTGAAGAAGTTGAGAGGCTTCAAAAGCTGCTTAAAGATGGACTTTCTTACAATTTGAAGAATAGTAGCATTGACAACATACAGCTGGAGATGGGTGAATCTTCTCAAGATATAACAGGGGAGGAGTCTCGAGGCTTACTAAGAAGAAGCACAAGAAAGCGTAGCCGAGCTGAAGCTCAGACAGGCATAGGCTCTATTTCTCCCCCTGGTAGTCATCAATATGATGCACTGATAGTAGAAGCAGCAAAAATCTCATCCAAGGAAACAAATCTCAAGGAGGATCTCCCAAAATATCAGCAAGTATGTGTGGAGAACTGATGGTCTTAGAGCAAAAAGTTTGGGCTTCTCCCTTGTCATCTCTGACTATTTTAGTATGTTTTTGCAGCCAGAGTCCTGTATGGGAGTTGTTGGTGTATCAGGTAGGTTTAAGAAGGCATTTTCTCCAGTTTCTCAGATAACAAGTAAATTAAAAAAATTTCATCCTTTTCTGGTGTAGGTGGTGCTGGAAATGACATTTGTTCTTCCAACTGTCAGTTTCAAACTCTTATTGAGTCCTTAGTAGGCATGAAATTATCTCCTGTTGATCAAACTGAAGGAATGTGCATCTCAGCTCTGCATCAATCAAGTGGTAATTCATATATATGGATTCCCCAAGTACCTGCGTATGCTTTTCATTTTCTTCTTTAGTAAATAGCTGGTTACTTTCTCTATTTCTTAATATCTGATTTACAATGCTTTCTACAAATTGAAATACGCTTTTTTTTTCTCAATTCTATTTTTGCACTGTGGATGGAACTAAGTTTCTGAAAAATACAAATGACATAAAAAAAAAAAAAGAATTTCCAGAAGCCAGATCAAATAGATCATGAGGTTGAAAACACAACCTGAGTTGGTAAAACTATAGCAAGCAGATAGATATTTTGTAAAGCTATTTCAACCTCTTCAAGTGGTTGCAGTGTAACTGTATTGAACACAATTAACAAAGCAGGAACCAATTTCTGATTTTATGATTTAGCTGTATTAGGTCGATGTGTTTATTTTATGTGGTAATTGAGTGATAATACCATTTGGATCTTTGACTTACTTCAGACTAAAGTTGGATGAGCTGTACGCCTTAGCTTGTTGGTACTCGTCAAGTTCCAATAGACAGAGGTTGAAGATCTTGATGTTTGACAGTGGCTAAATATCTCATATGACTGTTGGGTATACAATTGTTGCCCTTTTGTGTCATATATATGAGAAGAAAAATTCTTCAGGAGATAAAGCATCAAGCATGGCATTGATGTTCTATTTTAGTCATTAATTTATGTATATCAATACTAAGGCCACATAAGTTCACTATACCTTCTATTTACTAGTTACTGATTAAGCAGAAGGTATGCCTTTTATTCGTTGATCAATTCTTGGCCAACTACTTTTGTTTAAATTCAAATTCCCTAATATTTTCTAGAGTCATCTGTAGCAATTGTGTGGTCCTTTTTTAATTCTGATGCCAATTATATATGTTGGATTGTTAATAGGTTACACGTTCAGTCTGACATGGGTAATGAAGGCGGCTGGAGAGGAACCAGAGCTGGTATATCGTGTTTCAACGTTGGGAACTTTTGAGAGGGTAGCACCGGAATGGATGAGATCGGTTTTGATGTTCAGCATGAGCATGTGCCCAATCTTCTTTGAAAGGATAGCTCGTGTGATCAAGCTGCACCGCTGATGTACCACCCTCTTCATAACTTCTGTTCTTGATGATAATGGAAACCGCCAATTCTGTAGTAATTTGCATCCATGGGTTCAAAATAGAGACTTAAAGTTTGAAAGGCAACTGTCTCTCGGATGAATATGAATTTTGTTGGGCACGAGCTCTCGACTCTGAGTTTCCCATTTCCTCCTGTCTGATTAAATCTGTAAGTCAAGTTGGAGATACGGTTGGTTTATGACTAGTCACAGTTACCTATAGCGGGACTTCTTGAGGAGACTGGAACTCCATTGCTGGATGTGAAAAAGCTAGGATAAGCTAATGAAATACAAACGAACAGCATTAGAATTTGGAATTTGAATTTATTAACTAATGTGTCTAATAGTATTAATTTCCTCAACTTAAAATTCAAACAAAAAAATATAGCAAAATCCAATTTCCTTGTGGCCTAAGTCAACTCTTGAATCCTTGGCCAATTCCAGCCGAAATCATCGTTGTCACCTGAATTCTATTTTTGGACTGAAATTGCAAACGAATGCCATAAGTGCTCAGTTCTGTTCAGAGGAATTTTTGTCGATTGTTGTCGTTTTGTTTGCCACTCTATTAGTTATTCTATTTTACAGATGTATTTGGACCAGCTTCGGTTACTTTTCTTCTTTTGCATCTAGTAACTTGTGTCACTGTTGTCCACGCCAATTGCCGATTTTGTTGTGGGAGAACAGTGAGTCTTTCTACTACATCAAAGTTGTGCCTGCCATGTGTATCGAGGAAATCACTTCAGCTATCAATCATTGAGGAAATTTTCAATATATGCTATGATCAAATAATTGCTGATTGTTGTATGCTTTGCAAATGTTCTTCCTAATGCTTGTGAATATTTCAGGATGCCTTAGATTCTGGAAATTGCAACAAGATTGTTTTGATGCGATTTCTCACTGTTATGGTATGTTGATCTTTTTCTGTTTGGTCATTCAAAGAGAGACGTAGGGCATTGTTTATAAGGAAAATAATGTTGTTTTGATGCGATTTCTCACTGTTATGGCATGTTGACCTTTTTCTGTTTGGTAATTCAAAGAGAGACGTAGGGCATTGTTTATGAGAAAAATAATGTCGTTTAATGTCTAACATTGAGGATGAGGTATAGAGGGCTTTCCAGAACTTTTATTGAGTTTTTATTAATCATTTACCAAAAGATAAGCTACGACTGATTATTTGCTGGAACTAGATTACCTTCTATGTCGTCTATTGAAACTGAACAGCCTGTCATAAAGTTGTTATGCCAGGCATCACTTACTTTTGGATTCTATAAGAACCTTTTTGGTTTGAAGACTTGGTGTTGTGGAGACTATTTGTTTACAGATGTGCAGTAAAGTGTTGCAGACATTGTTGTCATCTGGGGCCACAATGATAGATGAGGAGAAGCGAAACCTTGGCAAGCTTGTGGTGCAACCACTTGCTTGAAATTATGGTCAAGAAGGATGAGTGCCAACAGGTGCAATCAGTCACCATTGCTTATCCTTCTCTCTTTCTTTTTCAATTATGGAATTGTGTTCTCAACCAGATGGCCGTACAATCCTACCATTACATACTGACCACTGTTATAGTCCTTAATCAATTGTTTTTTTAAAACAAAGCGAAATTATTAATCTTCGTCAGATTGTTTTGACAATCAATTTCGATAAGTAATAGGATATTCAAATTGAAGAAAGGTGAATATTCAAATTGAAGATAAAATTAAAAGATTATTAACCTCTAGAATGCACTTCTATAAAAAGTCTAATACAAGTCACAATCTGATATTATGTGTCTTTTGTATAATTTGTCATGTTTTCAATTCTTCTTCTAATAGTTAAAAGCCACTATTAGATAAATAATGACAAATGTATAAGAAAAGATAAGGGAAACATAAGACATCAATTATTTTTCTATAACTTAAGAACTATATTGATTGATGAAATTATTTGACAACTATTCAAGTGAATAAGATGAATAAAATATTTTGCAACTAGGGATAATAAGAATCGTATATAATTTAGTAGCTATTTAAGAATAGACCATTACGAGAGTCCGTTGGATAAGCAAGGCCAGTATATTACTTCCACCAAAAACATTATAATAGAAGATTAGTAAAAATTTTATGTGTGATTTTTTCCCTTAGTTTTAGTTTCTTTCTTTGTTATTAGATGCCTTCTAGCTCATTTCAGCTTTACTCCTTTCGCAGACTCTTTTATGTCAATAAAGTTTGAGGATAATGGTTTTGCTTTATGGGAAAATGGCAAAGTTTCTAAGGATTCTCTTAAACATTGTGGCAAGTCATTGAGCTACAGCGTGAATAAGGAAAACAAGCAAACTAATGAAAGTGACAAGTTGGAGAACATGAGTGTTATAGAGCATGCAAATCCTTATGCTCTACTAAGATGTTGAAAGTATATTAGACACTTCTTCAAGCTAGTGAGATGGAAGAGCTTAAAAAAACTGAGTGTGTGTCATATGGGAAACAAGGCAGAAGGAATGAAGGTGAGCAAAGATTGGATAAGGTCTTTGACGAAGAAGACCAAAGAATAAAAAAGAGAATAAAATTCCATATAGAGTGAAACAAGCCATTTAGAAAAGGCGTAGAACAATATAGAGAAGAAAACAGACAAAAAACAAGAGAAGCATACTTGGCTAGAGACAGAGGATTTTGACAACATCGGTAATAAGTAGCCGAAGAGTGAGACGCGTGATAGTTGGCATAGATAGCAGCTAGAAGATAACAGAAAAGGTGGGAATCTAAACCTTAAACTCGTGACGCCTAGCTCGAGAGTGAGACACGAGCTATAATGGCTTGCAAGAGTGGAATAAAGATGACAAAAAATAGAAGTTAGATGCAAAGCGCATAACATAGCAGCTAGTTAGATGCAAAGTGCATAACATAACAGCTAGATGATGATAGAATAAGGGAGAAACACACATGAAACACACCTAAATTGCATGATACCTGGTAGGAGATTGAGAGGCTCGCAACAATGAAGAGATAAAATCAAGATCGAGGAAAAAATTAGGGTAAAAGAATGGGATATGGGTGAAATATAGGGCTTCTAGGTCATTTAAAGAGAGTGGGTCAAGTTGATCAGGTCGCCATGTGTTTTCAACCTGTTAGTTTAGAGCCATACGTTTGCTAATATGGAATGCCTAGTTAACTCTTTTAGGTTGCAATGAACGTCATTAACTTTTTTTTTCCTCTTTTGGTTAATTTTTCAAATGTTAATCATTCAATTGAAAATTTTTAAAGTTTAGTCACTTAATTGAAAAAATGTAAAAAAGTTAGCCACTTTTTTTTACTATTATTCCCATATTGGTCCTATATGGCACCTAAGATAGGTGAATTATATGTGATTGAATTTTCTTTAATTTTTTTGCCTATTTTAAAATTTCACTCTTTTTGAAATGGGAAAATGTAATTGATAGAGATGTATTTTATGATATTTTCATATGAGTTTCAATGTCATTTCATCCCTATTTTGATATTTAAATGCTTCATTTTTGTTCCTTTTAAGTTTACATATAGATTTGACCATAATACATAAATACAAGTTGAAAGGGTCAAGTTTAGAGTAGAATTAGAGCAAAATTAGAACTAGAAGATGTGTGAAATTAATTTGAGGACTTAGAGCATCATGCCATAAAGTTCCACACCAAATATCAAGGCTATATGATAAGTCATGAAGGATGCATTAAAAGAAGAGCAAGAGAAGCTCAAACAAGCGCTAATGTTAGTGCAAGTGGTTTTGGTAATGCATTATGTGCAACTTTAGAGCCCAATCATTCTGAAATTTATGAGGTGCAAGAACATCATGTGAGAAATCTAAATATCAAATTTCATGGCCATTAGAGGTGCATAGGAAGAGTTAGAGCAGAAAATGCAAAAAAGAGTAGAAGTTATCACCTAATTGCCATTTAAGGTGTTTTCTAGCTACATCAACGCTGGTTTAATCTAGAACATCATTGACGTTTATTCAAGGTCTGTTGAACAATGAAAATACATTGTCTTATGTCAAAATTAAGGGAAACTCGATCTTTCACTTCCAAAATCTCTTAAACGAGGGGGACTATACATAGAAGATTGGAGTAGATTTTAAGCAGTTTTTGCTCCCCACATAAGGCAACCACATTTTCTCTCTATTTTCCTTAAGTTTTAGGTTATTTTTATTGTTATTTTCCTTAGATTTTAGGTTCTCTTCATTGTTCTTTGAATCTTTTTTCATGTTCAAACCTTATATTAAGTAGTTTAGGTGTTGAACTCTGATTTATTTGTGTTTTAGTTACTGTTTATTTATTTTCATCCTATTTTCTTTATATATTTAGTTTAGGTTTGTTTAAATATGTTTTAAACCTTTGTTTTTATTAATATGGTGTTTTTTCTTTAAATTTTCTACCTTGTTTCCTTTAGTTTATTTGTGTTTTTTGTGTTTTTAATTATTATCCTATTAATTTCAAATTGTGATATGGTTATTTTCATTATGCTAGCTTAGGTTTAATTGGATTTAAAGATATTTGATGGATTTATGCATTTTAATGGGGATAATTGATTAGGTCTTGAATGGGCATTGTAATTTATATTAGGATTAAATTGAAATTCTGATTTAATTCCATGAATTAAGGATTAATTAATAGGATTGCCCATCTTTGGTATAATTTCTAGTTCAATTGCTATGATTTAGTTTTTAATCCATAATTGTCAATAGCGAAATCCACAAGTGGTAATAGGTTAATTGATTTTGTATGTAAACTTAATTAATTAGTCTATAATTCCAATTTTCTAAGTTACATAGTCTGACCTTGTGTGATTATAGCTTAGGTTAGCTATTCTCTAGTGTGTTAATACTACTGTACTACTAAATCTAGAGAGTTTATTCTAGGTTGTCGTGTAGTTAGGGGTAAGTTTTTTTATAATATATAAATTATCTAAAATTAGAGGAACTTAGGGCAAGAGATTGTTTGTGTCTATAGGCTAGCATCTTAGGCATAATACAATTTATATTTTTTATGATCAACTGTAATTCATTAATTCGAATAATATCTTCTACTTAACTTTCTGTTTTTGTTATTTGCTTTCTTGTTTGTTTGCATTCTTTTCGTTAATTTTCTTTTCTCTTATTTATAATTCTATACACCCAGGGGTTTTCTTTTACTTTCTTTTTCCTTTGTGCAACATTAGGAATATCTACAAACACAACTAGTTCTCTGTAGAAATGAACCTTATTTGCCCTACTATATAGTTAGTTAGGTTAGTTAGGTATTTTATTATTTGGTAGTCCATGATAGATCCACTAGTAACAATATGTGAAATATCATTATAACTTTAATTAAAACAAACTTGTAAAATAAAAGTAGTAAGAACTATTTTATAGTAGTTTGGCATACAAACCTTTCCTACGTCTATTCTTTAATAATTTGTTGGAAATTTCACTATAATCTTCCTTTATAAGTGAAGAGAAATCCTTGTACACAATCAATCTTCCATTATGGGTAAGAGGAACCCTTCTATAACAATCTTATTATGGTGAGAACAACCTTATAACTCAATTCTTAATCTCACAATCTTTTTTTATATAAAGAGCAAAATTATAACCAAATCACAAGCCCATTAGAGAATATACACAAAAAGGGCATCTCATTTGCTCAACGAATATATTTAAAGAGAGGGCTTACAACTATGGGATGCTAAATGCACTAAAATGCCTAATATAACATATAAGAATAACTTTTTAAAATGCCTTTCACTTACCTTGATTACTTATATGAACTACAATACACTTCATTACCATGGGATATCTTTAACCACGAGGCTTATTTTTAGGCCTAGAAGCACCCATTAATTGTTTATAGTCATTGGGAATCATTTAATACAAAATTTCCATTAAAAACTAGCCATTATAGCTAATTTTCCAAGCACACTCATATGCATTTGTTAACAATTCAGATGCACTATCTAACTACTCACTTGAGCTGGTCCACAATACACCTACTAGTTGGCTACCAAGCCTACACTAATTGACCAATTGCCCTAAAAAATACTTTTAAACAATTTTAAAACTTTACCTAAGTCATCCAAACTTTCTAAAACACATTAAAATAATTCTTTCAACAAAACTTGATTTAAAAAAAATTGAACAAAAATTTTAATGCATTAAAGTATTTATTAAAAAACTTCCCTAAATTTTCCTTTTTTTAGGAAACCTATATGCAAAATACTTAAATATGAATGCATATGTATGAATTAAGCCCTTAAACACATTAAAATGATCAAGATAATTTTTACAAAAAAAATTACATAGAATAACCTATTCAACTTCACTATCTTAATCTTGATCCTTCATCTAATAACTTATTTTTGTGTATCAACACTTTGGCTTTAATGTATATCCTTCCACTCCTTTTCTCCTTCTCGTCTTTTCAATATATAAAAATAATAAAACATTAGTAGTAAAATTATTTTTTCGTCATCAAAACATAAGCTGGAACTTGATTTGGTTTAATAATAAGTATTTTTCTTTGACTCATGCACATTATAAATAACATTTGTAATCCACATTCAAACTTTCTTGTTGTTTGATGTAATAAGAGTTAATAGTAGTCAAGCCTTTTGGTAATGGGATTGACCCTATTTATAGTGGAACTAAGTTAAAACCCTCATAAAAAGAAAATAAAAAAGAGGAAGATATTGATGAGATTGAGAGGGGTTCAAGTGATGTTATTAAGGGTGATAAGATGAAGGCATAGGAGCATCAAATGGATGTAATGGCGAAGGGAGCAAAAGAATGTGGATAGGTTAGGAGGACAAAGGTTCAGTTAAAGGTAAGGACAATGACATATGTATTTTCTCATACATATGTTCATATAGGTAATATGCGTTTTAGTTTCATATTGGGATGACAAGGATAAATTTGCATTTTGTAGGGGGTGGGGATATAAAAGACCAAAGTAATAAGATAATTTTTCAAAAGGAGTGCCTTAATTTTGTATATATAAGAAGTGTGAAAGTTATGGTTGATACGTTAGTTATAGTAGGTTCTTTATTATCTTTGTAAGAATTAATATTGTTGTTACATTAGAGGAAAGGGCCCTCCTAGACACCATGACATTATCTTTTTTAAGACAAAATGAGAGGTATAATAACACATTTAGGATGGCGAGATCACATAGAAAATAACATCTTAAAAAAAGGTGTTATGTCAGAGAATGGGACTATATTAGGAGTACTTGAACTAATAGTTATCCTAAAGGAAGCATTTCTAGATTACTTGAACCTTTTGCACAAATTGAAGTTTCAAGGAACAATTTTACATTGCCTTAACCATCTACACCAATTGAAGTTCCAATGTTAATAACTACCACATTTCTTTTATAACACTATATGGATTTTATGGTCAACTTAATCATGTAGTAATGAAGGAGGTTAATAAGTCATAAATGTAATTTCAAATTAATTTATGACATGTAATATAGGATAAATGATTTTAAATCAAATGAAAATTTATCTTGTTTGTTGTTTGCTAGTTTTAATTACACTGTAAGTATACAGGTCGTAACTTATAGTATAATTGATATCGATCCCACGAGGATTGAATCTAGACACCTAATGATTTGAAATTCACTTTGTTTAAGGTAAAATAAGATTGTAGAAACTGAAAATTAAACTTAAATTAACAAAACTTCAATGCAAATAATCGTAGAAGAAAGTAAAATAAAGAAGATAATCAATTGTGGAAAGTTAAGGGTTGTTCTGTCCTTATTTATCATCCTTTATCTTATCGATTTAATTGTGTTTGACCCAAGATTTTCTAAAGTTTCATTACGCTCTCTTAAGATGTAACTAATTGTTCTTGGTTGAAGTAAGATAGAATTAGTCTTGCAATCTCTCAATCTACAAAACCTTTCTTAAATACTAAACTAGATTTGAAGTAATCATATAGGTAATTAATAAAATAGTTAAGATCTCTCTTTAACCACTTATTAATCTTTTAATAAAATCAACTTTTTTCAACTTTGACCTTTGCTTGGTATTTTCTCTATATCTTCTTCCACATACTTCAATTTAACCTGAAATTTGATATGTAGACTCCTCACATTTGTTTTAGCTCCCTATAAAATTTCATTACAATCAGAGCTCTGTAAAGGCATCTAATGCATCACTGAAGTTGCAATATAAAAACTGATGCTAATTTTGAGTCTCATTCGTTACCTACAATTCCAAGGATCAAAGTGCATCAACACATTCCTCAAATACGTTCATATTTTGCCCTCAAACACTAAAAATATAAAAAACAATCAAACATCTAAAAGATAATGAAAAGGGATTCAAACGTTCATACTAATTAAGTTTAAAACACATAAATAAACACATAAAAACAACCTAAAAACATACTATCAAAACACACTTATCAACTTCCCCATACTTAAACCATTACTTGTCCTCAAGCAAATTGAACATAATCATTAGATTCCAACAATTCGTTTTCAAAGAGACCAAGTGCATGCAATTTTTCAAACTTTGGCAACTTTAATATCAAGCTATTACACATTTCATAATCTTTTCATCAATATACATAAACAAGCTCAACTTATGATACTATTGATCAAAGGTAAGCATGACATCAAGATGGATTGTCCTCACGATATTCACTCATTTCACTCAAGTACTTAAGGGTTGATGTTTTGCTCAAGGCTCCCTCTAAGAGATTGCACTACTACAGGCTTGCAAATTCAGGAATTCTCCTCCACGCATATTACATGCTAAATGGATCAAAAGGACTTTTGATTATGGTTGTAATGGGGCCAGGGCCAAGGTGAGTCAAAAATGGATTTTAGGGGTTCTTCACAAGCATTCATAAAACACTAAATGTATAAAGGGATAATAAAATATATTTTTGAGAGATGCATGTAAATAAATAATTACTCAACATTTATTGTTGCTATTAACTTTGATTCTTTTCTTTCTTTTTCTCTTTTTTCTCTTTTTTTCTTTTTTATTTGATTTTGTTCTTTTTTTCTTCTTGTACAATAATATGAAAATAATGAACAAAACAATAGCTAAATGCAGTGTGCTATAAGAGTAAAAGTATTGCTAAGCTCATCTTAGAAGAAAAGTGCAAATAAAATCCCAAACTAATGTACACTTAATACTTTATTACACTCGTGATAAGGTAGGCTAATGGGATTTTCGGGTTTTTGATGTAAAGAGTTTAATTCAAGAAACAACAAGTTAAAGGCTCAAAAGGGGTTACAAGGGATAATAAATTGGGTGGGTCATTTAATTCAAGGGTTTTAAAACAAAGAAAGCCTTAATCATTTCCGTATAACATGCATCTAATGGTTTCGAACTGGTTCCGAGCAAGTTATGAAGGTAATCATCCTAGGGGAGCATCACACACAACAAGAAAGATAAAATGACTGAAATATAGTCATATAAGCTCAATGCCTCACATAAGATTATATATGAAAATCCATGATAATTTCAAACATTCCCTAATCACTCAAGTATCAATTTCTGACCAAGTTTATACAACCAACTACTTCAATAAATCAGCATGGTTCACCTTTCACTCAAGCTACCTAATTCAGCTTTAAGCATACATTCAATCTCGTTCCAACTACTATGATAGAATTTCATGGTATAACACACATAATAATGACTCAAGTGCACAGAAATTGACATACCTAATATTAACAATCTAACATGCATCTTATATGATATGCAAAATGCAAATACAAACGCAATGACTTCTTCCCCACACTTGAGGGACACATTGTCCTCAATGTGTAAAGAGAGCATCAAAGACAAGGAACACAATGATTAAAGTAACAAAACAAAACAAGCAACCAACTTTGCAACTAACACAAAACAAACATGCAGAAGAAATAAATAATAAATAAGTTGAGGGTAAGAAAACTTATGAAGATTCTATTGGATTACAATCTTCAAACCTACAAAATAAGTAAAAAAAAAGTAATATGAAGGTAAGCTTTAAAGTGATGACAGAAAATAAATAAATAAATAAATAACTATAATAAATAAATAATAAATAAATAAAACAGAAAAATAATAATAGACTAAAATAAAAAAGGATGAAAGTAAAACATTTAAAAAATTTAATAAAAAGAATTAAATGAAAAAAACATATATATAATAGAATTAAATTTAGGTAAAATAAAAAAAGAAAAAAAAGTATTAGAATATAATAATAATAAGACAGAAAAAAGAAAAAAATGAAATTGGTTTAAAAAAACTTGTCGCTACAATGACTTAGTCGATGTAAGCCTCCGCCACTTTAGTTAAATTTATTTTTTATTTTTTATTATTTTTTTCTTTCATTTTTAAAACAAATTTTTTACTTTAATTTAAAAAAATTTTTTTTTGACTTTTTTCTTTTATTTTTCTAAAACAATTTTTTTAATTTTTTTTGTAAATATAAAATTTTTGTGAAAAATATGGTCAAAATTTCAATTAAACACATAAATAAAAAATTAAACTAACAACGATGAAAATCATGCTAATTTAAGATCATTAGCTTGACCAAACTCAATCATTATAAGATTAAAGAAGGGAAAGAAGGTACTTCCCTTTCTCTTGAAGGAAAGTCTCTAAGGTACAAGTTGCCTTGATGCCTAATAGCCTTGAATTCTTCTCTTTTGACGCCTTTCACTCCTACTTTCCCATACTTGAAGAATTGATCCGCTTCAAAAGATCATCTCTTTCGAAATTTGAATTTATAAGGGAACAACTTCAACTTTGCTTTAATCCTCTTCTTTGTCACCTTAACTACCCTTTTCTTATGTTCTAAAGTTGAATTGCTATAGATAATCATTGGTAGTGTTTCTTCTTCACTTAAGGAGAAATGTCTCAAGTTTGGAAGTAAGGATTACAACTTAAGTGTCAGTAGTCTCACAAAGGAAAATAGGGTAAGGGCATTTGTTTTTCCTATTGTTTTTCCTAAAGGTTCTTGCTTCAACCGCTCACCCAACTTCTCTTTATTCTTAAATCCTTCATCATCTTTCAAATTTTCCTTTCTCTCATGCTTTATCTCTTTCTTCTCACACTCATCAATCACATTTAACTTCATATAAGTATTTCTTTTCTCTGGATTCTTCAACTTCTTACCTATATTTATTACTCTTCACTCATAACCAATGCGAAGGGTTAACATTCCCTTATGGACATCAATATAAGCCTTACCAGTGTTCATGAAAGGTCTACCAAGGATCAATTGGAAACTCTTATCTTCTTCAAAATCAAGCACCACAAAATCAACAGGAATGAAGAACTTATATACTTTGATGATTTTCCTCCAATCCAACTAGTATTCTTATTGTTGATTCACCAGTTGTATGAGCATGGAAGTTAGCTTGACCTCACCTAATCCCAATTTTCTGAAAATAGATAAAGGCATTAAGTTAATGCTTACTCTTAAATCACATAAACATACAGAAAATTCCAAGTTAGCAATAGTACAAGGGATAGTGAAACTCCCTGAATCTTTCATCTTAGATGGCATATGGCTGGTGATGAGTGAGCTACAACTCCCAGTCAATTCTCCTGTTTGATTATCATCCAAGTCTACTTTTTGGTTAGTATATCAGGTAGAAACTTAGCATACTTAGGCATATTAGGTATGATGTCCAAATGTGACAGGTTCTTCACCTTCTCAAAGAACTTAGAAACTTATGTAGTTGTTGAATTCTGTTAGAGCCTTTGTGGATAGGGGATTCTTGGTTTATACGGTGGTGGTGGGATGTAGGGCTTCTCCTCCTCTTGCCTTTCCTCTCTAGCCTGACTGTTATCTCTTGCATCCTCAACCTCCTCACTTGGCTCCTCGATTTCCTTTGCAATTATAAATCTGATGGCCTTCACTTGCTCCTTTGGATTGGATTCTTTATTGCTTGGTAGGCTACCTATATTCCTAAAAGATAAAGTGTTAGCTAGTTGACCTACTTGTATCTCAAAGTTAAGGATGGATGAAGCATGATTCTTTAAAATTTAGTCAAACTTTGCATCCATCCTCTTTTGACTTTCCTCCTAGCTCGAAAATCTGGTTCCCATAACATCCATCATCTTATCCATCTTTCTCTTCAATGACCTAAAGCGATCTTGTTGGGATCCAGGACATGCATTGTTAGTACTCCAAGAAAAGTTTGGGTGGTTCTTTCACCCCGGATTATAAGTGTTGGAGTTTGTTACCTCATTGCGGTTGACCAACATAGTTTACCTGCTCAGTACCATTAGCTCATATTAAGAAACATTCTACAGTACCATGGCTGTCTTGCCCACAAAGCTCACATTAAAAGTTCATGGCTTTGACAGTAGAAGAAGAAGCTCCTTGCATATTATCCAACTGTCTAGGGAGGACTATGATTTGTGCTTGCAAAGCTATTACCGAGTCAACTAGTATAATCCCTTTTTGCTCCTTTGACACTTGTCTACTTCTCTCATTGGACCACATACAAATATTGCTCGCCAGCTCCTTCAGAAGATCATAACCTGCCTCAATAGTTTTCTGCATTAAAGAACCTTCAGCAACTACATCTATAGTTCCTTTTGTATTCTGATTCACACCATTGTAGAATGTTTGCAAAAGGAACTCTCTTGGGAAGTTATGATGTGGGAAACTTCTCTGTTACTCTTTGAACCTCTTCCAAGTTTTGTTTAATGACTCCCCATTATCTTGTTGAAAATTTGTAATCTCCTTGATGATCTTTGTAGTTTTTGTCAAGGGAAAGTACTTGGCAAGAAAGGCTTGAGCCACTTGCTCCCATGTAGTAATCTGTCCTGAATTGAGCGAGTTGTACCATGCCTTCACTTTATCCTTTAAAGTGAAAGAAAATAGTCTGAGTCTCACAGCATCATCAGACATACCTTGAAACGTGAAAGTATCACAAATCTCTAAGAAGTTGGCTAGATGGAAATTAGGATCTTCTGCTGACAATCCATAGAACTGGAATGCAGCACAACCTTTGAATCGATTCAAACTTGTAGAAAAATCAAAGAACATACAAGGTTGTAAACATAAGAATAAGTACTTTGATTAATCCAAAAATAAGAGCATAATAACATGTAATCTGTGTTAAAAACCC
>JAOXYD010000008.1:21634516-21650044 GCA_028565735.1 Pinacopodium congolense | reverse complement strand
ATTCAATTACAGTAATATTTTTTGCTCATTTATTTGTTATTCATGTTTTGATTTATACAAGTATTGTTTCTGTGCAATAATAATTACAGTATTACTCACTTAAAGTGTGATAAGTTAACTGGATTATGTGATACATGGAATGAATCATATTATATAACTTATGACCGTCATGATCCGATCTTCTTAATTCAAATAAAGATGATTTGATAGATTCAATATGAAGATGTACACTTAAAGTTATATTATTGAATTACTAAATCGTAACATGGGTCAAGTGAGAGATTATTAAATTAATTTTAATAAGTGGCTCATATAATTTATAGTTTGAGTCCAATAAAATGAACTCAAAATAATGATTATTGATCATTTAAGCCATTGAGCTCGAATAAGTCTAAGACCTTTTTTCTTTCTCTTTTAAATAAATCCGAAATTAGTTTTCATTTACAGAAAAATATTACAGAATTTCATATCATCCGAAACAAAATCAAGGAAAAGGAAGAGAGAGAGAGAGAGAATTAATTAAGAAAACTAGATTCCCAATCAAACAATTCAAATATTATGGATCCAGTTTGAGTTTATTAATTAAGTTTTAATCGATCATACGAAGGTTTTCAATTTTAACCATTTTATCATCCCAGAGTTGGATGGTCTTTTAATTATTGTTAAAAAAATGGGAAAAAAAATGTCGTGGCAATCATTTCTTTGGACCGAAGGCGCAATATATTTTTTTCATACATAAATAATTTTTTAATTCTATGGACTAGGAGTAGTGTTTTAATTAGTCGCTTCTTCGCAAAATAGAAAAAAACATTTCAATTATATGAGAATACGTTAAGGGAGAAAAAGGTGCCCACCTGTAGGATGAGAAATCGGGAGCCTGTATCAGCCACCATCACACCGCCACGTGGGAAGACAGTGGATGTATCTCCTTCTCTAGCGAGTACTAATGCCACTCCACAGCGGTAATGAAGAAAACGATAAACATCTACACGCAGAACCTTACTTTTTTATCGTCTCTCTTTCTCTCTGTATCATATGTACGTATTTTCTAGAGTCTTGGTGTAGGTATGGGTGTGCTGACCGACGACGCCGTGGTGATCCAAAAAGGGAAGAAATCAGGGGAGCCATACGTCATCACCGTGAATTGCCCAGATAAGACGGGTCTTGCTTGCGATATTTGCCATACAATTCTCGACTTCGGTCTTTACATTACCAAGGGAGGTATGCCTCGCCTTTCTCGTGTTTATCTATAAAGAAATCTTTATTACTATCTATTTATTAGTTATGTGCTTTTCTTTCATTTTCTTCCTCAAAATTGAATTTTTCTTTGTTGAATATTTTCTTCAAGCTCTTTTTAATTTTAACCTTATGGTAGAAAGAAAGTTGGGTTCAGATTTCCCTGTGGAAGCTATTAAGTGGAATCCATTTCCAACTGAATACTGGTTTTTGCTGATAATTGAGACTATATATTTAGTGTTGCTACTTAAGGCAATGCAAATGATCAACTTTATTTATTCTTGTTGTTTGTTGCAAAGGACGTGGAAGTAGTAATATTTTGTACATTTTGTTGCAGATGTTTCAACGGATGGGAAATGGTGCTTCATAATATTGTGGGTGGTCCCTAAGTCTCCCTCGGTTATCAGATGGTCGAATTTGAAACATCGGATTTTATCTGTTTGCCCATCTTGTTCAACCTCCTTTTACATGAACCAGCAGCCTGCCCAATCTGTCTCATCTCCAGTTTATTTGTTTAAGTTCTTTTGTCTTGACAGGAAAGGACTGCTGCACGGTGATGGCAGTTTCCTTTGCTTCTGCATTCTTTGGTTTGGTCTGCCATAGTTTGTACGCTTAATTCTAACACAGTTCCATGTGCTTTATTTAGATGTTACTCAGGTCCTTTGTGAGCTTGAGCTCACGATTCAAAGGGTCAAAGTTACAACAACCCCCGATGAGAGAGTTCTGGACCTCTTCTTCATAACCGATAACTTGTGAGATTTTTCTTTTGTTCCCCTTTCAGAATTATGTTAATACTTTGCAGTTTGTAGTTTAAAATTTTACTTTTGATTTCTATTGGATATTGACAATCTCATTCATTTTAACCTTAATTAATGAGAAACTTTGTTGTTTGTCCAAGGTTTTGATTGTATCTCATGCATTGCCGCCTTAAATTGCACACTTGTGTTTCTGGACCACATTTTTGTGGTGATCTTAAATTGGTGTTTTTTTTTACCACTCATGTAAATGCGTAAAAGGATAGTGCTAAAGATTGTGATGTTTTGTTGCATGCTTTGCTGCATACGGTGTTACCTTCTTCTTATTATTTCTGTTCTCCATTTGATTTTTTTTTTTTTGATAGTTAAATTATTGTCTTTACCAGGATTTGAACCCTGGTAGAAGAAGATATCTTTCCAATAAGCCACAAGGCCATTGGTTTCCATTTGAATATTTTATTTGCTTTATTTTGTGAAACTAACAAATTCTTCAATTCAATGTATTACTAAGCTGTATAATTGGATAGATTGTGGTGACTTTGTTACCTTTGGACTTGTTTTCATTTTTTGTATTCTTTCCTTGATGTTTATCCCGTTGCTCATGGAAATTCCTGATGTGCAGACAAGGAACATTAGTCACGCGCCTTGTTATGTCATAGATGTTGTAGACCTATGTTGACCAACAGTCAAATGTATTGGAAGCTAGCCAGTCATAAATGAATGTGCTGATGTAGACTAATATTGTGTTCCTTGACCATGTTTAGGGAGATGCTGCACACCAAAAGCCGACAAGATAAGATACTCGAGCAATTATATGTGGTGTTAGGCAAATCATGCATCAATTGTGAACTTGAACTGGCAAGTCCCCACTATCAGTGTAATCAGGGCATGCCCTCTTTTTCTCCTCATATTGCAGAAGAATTGTTTCACTGTGAGATATCAGATAAAGACATCCACTCACAAGCTCTTAGCTCAGATATGGCAAAATTGAAGCATGCAAATGTAACAGTGGACAACTCTTTAAGCCCAGGTCATACGTTGCTTCAGGTACAGTGTATAGATCACAAGGGTCTACTGTATGATGTATTGAGGACTCTGAAGGACTGCAATATTCAGGTATGTGCTTCTACATTCATGGTTTCTAATTGAGTTGATGACTGGACAAGAATCTTTTCTCCATTTGGTTTGAGATTTTTCTGGTGCAGTTTAGCAAATATGTGCGGTGACCTCTTAAAATAGGCCTAATTATGATGTCATGTTAATATTCTACATTCCCTCAACTTCTTGCCTCAAGTAGTCAAAGTTTTAAGTTAGGAAATAAGTAAAACAAGGGTTTAAATTCACCAGACTTTTATAGTTTGATCAACTATCATTTAAGTCACTCCCTATGATTTCAAAACTATCAAATAGGTTCTTAAAGTTTCAAGTTACTTTTACTTGTCAGTCCTCCGTTAAATTTGTTCTACATGACACGATGGAATGCTAGTTAGACATACTCACGTGGCAGTGTCATGTAGTGCCTTGATTAATTTGTCTATCACTAGACCAAAACACCGTTGTTTTGATTATTATAAAAATGACGCTGTTTTCGTCTTGAAGTTGCTACTTTAATAACTAAAATGACATCGTGCTTTTCTAGACCAAGACTTGTTGCTGGTCTTATTTGACATTCTGCAAAGGACAAGAGCTTTTTGTTCCATTTGGATCCAAAGTTTGAAGCTACAAGTGTGAATTCAAAGTTTGTGAATTGGGTTTTTGGGGAATTTAGGGATTGTGGAATTCTCTTGAAGGATAGAAGAGCCGTTGTCTATATACGTGGGATTTAGGTTGTACGCACATGATTGAACTTTGATGTTTGACAAGTTTTGTTTTCTAGGAGTGCAATTGGTTATATATTAGGGGTTCAAAATGGACGGGCGGTTTGTCTTCATTGCTACCTTTCCTCAGAAAGACTTATGAGATGGTGGATGATCCTTTTACATATTCAATTATCTCATTGGCTGCTAGTAATAAGAGTTCTATTATCCGGAATCTACAAGACTTTGCAAGGGATGATCCTTCTACAGAGAAAAGTACAGTGGAGAGGAGGTTAGGAGGGAGGAGAATAAAGGAAAGCAAAACTAATTCTTCACATATAAAATGATGTAGTTTTAGTCATTATTAAAACAAAATCGTGTTGTTTATTACAGCAGCAATTTCTCCTCGTTTTGGTTCACAGATTAATCAAAACGTCATGTGGCACTATCACGTGTACTAAAGGTGTCACGTTGACATGTCTACCAGGCATTCCGTCATGTTGTGTAGGACAAATTTAATGGAGGATTGGTAAGTGAAAGTGATTTGATAGTTTTAAAATTATAAAGACCTAATTAATAGTTAATTTAGCCACAAAGGTCGTTGGTGAATTTAACCCTAAAATTGAGTCACACAAGTAATCTTTGCACAAATTGTCCAATATCTGAGAATTTTAAGGAATTTTAATCCTACTTGTTTAAGATTATATGCATAATGCATTTGTAGATCAAGGCAACGTTTACAATTTATTGACACAGAATTTCTTGTTTCTTCTTATTCAGATAGCGTATAGTAGGTTTTCTCCATATTCAAGAGGGCATCGTGATTTGGACTTATTTATTCAACAGCAGGATGGGAAGAAAATTGTTGATCCTGAGAAGAAAAATGTGCTCAGCTCTCGCTTGAAAATTGAAATGCTTCACCCGTCAAGAGTCATTGTTGCAAATCGAGGACCCGATACTGAGCTTTTAGTTGCTAATCCTGTTGAGTTATCTGGGAAGGGAAGACCACGAGTTTTCTACGACGTTACCCTTGCCCTTAAAACACTTGGAATCTGCATATTTTCGGTACGAAGCAAAAGTTCACTAAAATGTTACATATAATTCGCGTATCAGTGTAGAGTATTATACATTAACGCACTCAAATCTTCGTGCACAGGCTGAAATAGGAAGATGTTCAACCTTGAATCGGGAGTGGGAGGTCTACAGATTTCTTTTAGAGGAGAATTGCCGATTTCAGTTATCAAACAACGTAGCTAGAAGTCAGATTGCCGATAGAGTGAGAAGAACATTAATGGGGTGGTGACTGGTGAGGTGATCTACAATTTCTGTAATGGAAAAAAGGTTGACTAGCTTTTACCATCCACTTGATTTTTGCTGTAGTAATCTCCATCACTTGTGTACAGTATATCGGTGGGCAGTAGCTTTGACGCGTGGTTGGGACTTTCACTTGTTATGAATGGGGATATCATGTGATACACGTAATCATGTGCAATTGGTGTTATCATTCTACTGTTATGATGCGATTTAAAGCATCAATTTAACTGATGTTTGCCGTTGATTGTCGTATTATGTCCTGTCTTTTTCCCTCTATCCCACACATTTCACCGGAAAGACGAGGCAATTTCTGTTTAAGGCTTATTCCTTGTCACATGGATGTTCTACCTATGTCACGTAATAAACAGCCCCTTTTTTTTTTAACAATATTTTAATATATTATGTTAATTAATTTTATTAATAATTAATTTATTACATTATTATATTTTATTATATAATTATATTTTATTATATTTTATTAACAATTCATAATATATTTATCAGTTAATATGAGAGTAAATTAAGTTTTTTTATTAAAGTTTTATTTTATTATACAATAATATTAATAAATAAGATGAATCAACATTACAAGTATAAAATATAAAAAATTAATCATTTTACATATTAATGTTATCAAGTAAGACATGAAAATTTAATAGAACAATTGATTTATTATTATTATATAAGACTAATAAATTTATGTTAACTGTTATCATATGATTTAGTAGAGGATATATAAATATGATTAACTAAAGAAATATAAAATACTGTAATTTTATTTAATCACAACAAAAATAATTAAATCATTATTAATAGCTTATAAAAATAAAATATAAATAAAATAAAAAAGTCCTCTTTATTATTAATATAGTTACATAATAAAATAAAATTTTAAATTTTAATAAAAAACTTAATTTTATATTATGTTAAATTGATTAATATGGTAATAGTTATTAATAAATCATGATAAGTGTTTTATAAAAAAAATAAATCATGACATATTAACATGTTATTAATTATTGATAAAATGAAATAGCATTACATTAATTTTACATTTTTCTATATAAATAACAAGACATGAATATAATAAATAAATAAAATAATAAGAATTTTAATAATATTAATATAAAATAAAATTATTAATATTCAACTTTTTAATGTTATTACATAATAAGTAAAAATTGTAAAAAAAATTAATTGAATATTATATCATCTTTTTAATGTTTACATAATAAATAAAGATAGGATAAAGATAAACCAGTATCCAAGCAAATCCCGAAGGATACCAACTTAGGCAAGCAAACATCTGGTCCATCCAACTAAATACAGCTAAATCCAAAAGCCTTTACCATCCCTTCAATAATATGACAAGTGGAAGGCCACGTGTACATCTTCATTCATTCCATCAAATTAACGTAAAACACATTCTCCTACCCAAACGACAACCGTTGGTTCAAGCTAATTATTTTTCCCCGTCTCTTGTTCTCAGATATTCAAACCTTTAGCTGCTGCTGCTGCTGCTACTACTGCTCCTGTTTTTGCTTCTGCTTTTGGTTTTAGATCAATTCAATTATTCATTTTTTGTTAAGTTCCCTGTAACCTACGATAATGGGAACTCAATTTCTCTCTTCTTTGGATCTAGATTAGGGCCTAGGGATTTGTGATTTCGGTGTTCATTCAGAAAAAAAAAAAAAAAAAAGAAGAAGAAGATATATTCTTACCCGTATTTGTTATATATAGTGATCATAGAAAGGAGAAAAAAAATGGAAATGGATTCTTCAATGCCCCGTAGCTCTGGTTATCTCGACGCTCTCACACAAGAAATCGAGAAAAAGCTCCAACGGGTATGTAATTGCGCTTTCGTACTTGTTTTTTTTTTTTTTTCCGATTTCTCCCTCGCGTTTTCTGTGTAATCTCACACATGCTCCTTCTCCTGATCATTAATGTAAATGCCAAGATAGCGAATGTCCGATGCGCCTAATGAAAGAATTAGCTCCTCTTAAATAGAAAAATACAATTATTCCTCTCTGAGTGGCTTCTGCGTTTAAGATATTAGGAAATTTTTTTAAAGCAGATTGGCTGGCACCAAGTATGGTTTCTAATTGTCACTAATAATCACCTATTTTATACGAAGGAAGATGGATATTCAAACTTATAGACTACAATGTTGCAGGCACTGGCTTCTGCATCGCAGAGACGAAACCTGTTGCAGGAGTTGTTCGCTGACATAGCTCTCGAAGTTGACGACCGAGCCAGAGGTCTGTCGGTTGATCTCCAATTTGTGTTGTTCTGAAAATTAAGTGTAATTATCAGGAGAAATACGTGAACAATATTACTTGTATTCAAGAAACTGTGATTGAGCTTTGTGGAATATGCTGAGATCGATTGGTAGATCCTCTTTTTCTTTTTTCTTTTTAATGTCAATTGATGAGTGGCTGAATTATTATTGAGATTGATTCTGAGTGTTGATATTAATTTTGTATCTAGTTGTGTTGACATGCTGTAAAGGGCAAAAGTATTGTGTTTTTGTGGGAACAGAGGGAGAAGAACCTCACTTTGTCCTCATTCATTAAGTGTTGATTGTAATATGTGAATTATATTAATAAAACTGTTTTGTGCATTCTCCACTCTTTTCTTTGACCATCTTTGTGGGTATTGAAATTGAACTCAGATATCATACTCGAAAGAGATGAAGATGCAATTTCTCCTGTTGAGTATGGTGGTGATGAGCCATTGTGTTTTTACAATGTGCTTGCCGATTATTATGTTAGGGTTCCGCTAAGTGGAAAACAAATTCTCGAACTGATTGTCCAGCTGTGGAGCCAGTCGTTTGCTTCAAATATCTTTACTCTTTTGTTTCATAAATGGGTAAGGTAGCCTTACTAGTCTCCTACTGTTCTCTCACCTGCATAAGTCTCACTTCTAACCATGTAAGATCATCTGGTAGTTAACATGTTTTAAGTTGAAAAAGTTTATGGGTTCCTGATATGAAACTATTGATATTGGGGAAAGCTTGTACAGGTGATATCTGCAGCCTTACCTTTGCTAATTGGCCATTGAAAGGACGACCTGCTTGTTTAAATGTTTATTAGGAACTTTTTCCTATCATGATGCTTTGCATGCATATATTCTAGCTTTAGTTTAGAAGTTTTGAAACAGAAGCTATTAATCAAAATTTTATCGATAATTTTAAGGACCTTTACACCATTAAGCAGTTGAGCAGCATGTGTATCTTTTCTGCAGCTGTTTGAAGCTCAACTGGATAATACCGACGTGCTTCTACGTTACTCATCTGCTCTTGTGCAAGGTGCTACACATGTTTTCTGGTATGAAAGGTGTCATCTTGGAAATATGGAATTTGAAGTTCTGTTGAACTGCTTGTGTGTTAAAATTGGTCGTAGAGAATGTTGACATTTGCTTAGGTTAACAGTTATCAAAGAAAATGGAAAATACTCTTGTTCAGATTAAATAGGGGTAATAAAGTCTAGTTTTTAGTATGCTTTCCAGATGGAAGTAGGTTATAGCTTCTTGTGGTATGTATATGAAACACTTTTTGGAGCATTCAAATCTTGAAGAGGGAAAAGTTAGCACTGCTCTTTTCATGTGTTTTGGGTTGAGCAGGAATGTGCATTTGTCTCCTAAATTATTGCCATATGTAGGCCCTTCAGGGGTTACCTGAATCTATCTTGTTCCTGATGTATTCAGACTTCTCGGTTTCCTTTTCTTGATGATTATATGTTGGTAATATTAATTATCAAAGTGTACATAAAGAATGAAAGTTGTCTGGTGGTGACTTTCCACTTCACCACTGTTTTGAAATAGTATTTTCATCTTCAAATACATTGGCTAAACTTTTTCGGCAGTCATTCACCCTTTGCCTATATTCAGGATTGATATCCAAACAAACACGAGGCGTTTCCAAGCCCTCTTTCAGGTATGCTTGTACTCAGTTTCTACCGAATGAAATTGCATTTGTACTGTCAGAAACTTATCCTTCTGTAATCTTACTTGTTTTTGGTTCAGTATCTCCTAGAGGAAGTTGCCCTGGAGCCCAATCGGTTGAATAAAATTCCGGTGCAGGTCAGACCACAAATGTGTATCCTTTTTGTTCTTATGTCAGCAGTTGTTTTAACTCACTGAGGTTTTTATTACACTGCCTCTCTGTATAAGGAGCTCAGGGATTTCGTAATCATCATCCATGTGCACTTGTGAGGTTTGCATTAAAAGTGCTCTTTGTTTTGTCATTGATTCAGGCACAGCGGGATCTGTTTCTTTTACTTTCGAGGTTCATACTTTTTTACAACTCAGGTACAGTTCAGAAATGTGTAAATTTGATTATGGGGAACAAAGGTTTCATTCAGTTGATCTGTTTCTTCTGCAGCTGACAAACTTGAAAGTTTCTTGAAGCATTGCCCCATTTTTCCAAATGCTTTCTTGGTTGGCAGTCCAGCGGACTTCTTTGTTATTGAGCTTGCAGACCAGGTTCTCCTATACTTGAAATCTTTTGTCCTCCATGTTCATGGAAATTTTGCATTTCTTGTGTTGAACTACTTTTTGGTTCTCAGCTTCAAAAGTTGAAGGTGGAGCCAGTTCTATTACATTATCTTTCACAGATTAAAGTTCTTCAAGGTAACGAATTTGAATCGGTAAAAAAATCAGTTAGTTTACGATTTCATCGAGTGCCAAATATTCTAAGCAAGTCCGTGCCCTGCAGGAATGGAATTGAGAATGACAACGAGCACAAGGTTAAAGGCATGTTTATATAGTTTCACTTCTCCTGGAGGTCCAATGTATCCTACAAGAGCGGTTCGCCATGCAGCCTGGGATGCTTTAGATTTCCTTTTTCCTGTAAGTACTCTCTCCTCCTCTTACTGCCTCAGTTAGGCCATTTGTTAACTACATAATTGTCCCTATTATTAACCTTTAATTCAAACTAAAATAGCTCCCTATTATTTTTGTCAAGATTAAGTCATGGTGCCAATGTAAATTGATTGCTCACGGCAAACCAACTCCAGTAAATGCATAGCTTCATATATGCTTACGATGACCATATTAACATTTGCTTTGGCCAGGTTGGAAGATATCCTCGTCATGTAATTAGTCTGTTTTTCAGACTCTTGTACCCATGGTATTGGCCCTCATCCTGCTGGAACTTTATAGTGTCTTGCATAAAGGCAGTTTTCCTCTCTCTCTTGAGGCTGCTGTTTTCTAGTTGCGGCAAGCTGCGGGAATCAAAGAACTCTTGAACCTTTGAGGACCCAGGCATCTATGTTCTTTTTGCCTCTTGTAAAGTCCAAAAATCATAAATGATGATTGTTGTATGCTATCAAAGTGATCCAAACGCAATGTAATCCACGTACCTGGTGCGTAATTGTGAGGCTTCTCATTGTGAAAACCAATGTAATTATGTATTCAATGCGATAAAGTATCAAAACCGAGTCTCTTACTCGAAGATCCAGGTCATTTTTCAGATGTTAATTGTTTCTTTTCATTAAATCCCTCTATGGCGAGATAGACGAAACGGAGGATTAGATCACTAGAAGAAACAAAAAGAAGGCGCACTTTTGTTTTGCCCGATGATGTGCACATTAATTACTCTCATATGAACGCCACTACTGATGGCACTTTATAAAGCTGAGATGAGTAATAAACACCAACTTCCATAAAAACGCATGGATCATGTATTGTTTACTTGGAAGCCTAACGTCACGAAAAGTACCACTTCAATCTAAACCTGTTTCATCTTCACTGCCGTCAAACACCCAACTGTCGACCCCTATTATAAAAAAGCAAGAATAATCAGTTGGTTATGAGTCCTCCTACTGTCATTATTCCGTCCCACTGACTAAGGAGCAGCCAGAAGAATTACATGTTAATAACTGGACATATATCGTTCCATCGGCTCACTAATTTCTTCCATTATTTCATGATCTCAAGCCTGAAGGATGAAGACAGAAACCAGAGAAGACGATCAAAAGCTACAAAGAACCATGCGACAACCATCATAATCAGCTGTTAAGTGGTGTTCAATTGTCTTCAAACAGAGAATAAACAAAAGAACAATTTTCAACAACACTAGCTGCCACATGGTTGCTAATGTGGAGGCAACCAACCAATCGCAGAGTACAGAGTACAAACAAATTATGAAACTAAGAAATGTCAAGTTGTTGCGCAACTGTTGCTGATTTCTACTTCACCCCTGAATGGAACAATAACCAAACAGGTCCCATGGAGCAGGTTGAGGATGATGAAGTTGTAATCCACTTTTCAACCATCACAGCTCATCAAAAGAGGCCAACTTAGCCCAGTAAGCTAAAATTCCTCAACTGGTAACAAAATACAACCAGCAATTTTCCAATAAATAAACTTCCGGATTAACTACAGATAAGAAAATGGTAATCTTTCGTTGTGCAGCAGCCTAGTAGCAGACATGATATTCAACACATGATATCATAATATTGTGTATACAAACCCAGCTACTGAGGAGCCACCAAAACCCTCAATCAAGCAGGCTTTAGGGAAGAACTTTCCCATTCGCCAATGAAAGTAATGCCCGACTAACGTTCCCAGCTGTAGAATAGCTTGGCAATGCCTACGCAAAAATATGTTCCAGTTTCATCTCCACTAGTATTTTCAACATCATCGGGTTGACTGAAGCAGAGAGATTTCAGACCAATTTACAATTTGCTACATAAGGAGCCATACGCATAAATCAGGGGAACTAAAATTTCCACGGAAAGAATGGGGGTGGGGGCTGGAGGAGAGATGGAAATTTATGCAAGAAAAAATTCTGTACATTTAAAAACTATAGCACCAAGATGAGACGCTCCAGCAGTTAAAAGGATCAATATAGTACAATAAAATAAAGAATCTACCTGAAATAGCATCATCCTGGCAAGCAGCACAAAGATATTGGAGCACGGGAGATTTCCGATACGGGTTAAACCTCCAGTCCTCGCATATACCATTCTTTTTTAAGAATATATGACAATAACAGTTACACTTTCTACAGATGGTAGAGCATCGCGAGAAGAACCAAGAAGCCAATCAAACCAAAAGCAGGAATCATACACTGACAGTTTGCCAATTAACCACAAACTTCATCCCAACTCAAATAACATCAGTAGACAAAGCCCAAAACTTCATGCTTAAATGTTAATGGTTTATGAGCACTACTGAGACTCCTAAAAGAGTAGAACTTAAACAAGGTTACAGAAGATCTCCACAGAAGAAAGATGCAAGAGCACTGACATAAAACAAGGAATGCCTTCAATTTGTCTGCATTGCTTCTGAATGGTATTTCTGCAAGTCAGCGTCAAGATCTTCAGCAGATACCTTTTCCCCACGGCCCCTTCCAGCCCCACGTTGACGACCCCTTCCAAATCCACGGCCAACACCATCACCTGGTGGTCTTCTGGTAGGACCACCTCTACCTTGTCCACTTAAAAAGTAAACGAAATGCATCAGTAAAGACACTATAGCACCAGAGAGACAGGAAATATTTACCGCTATAAATAAAACAAAAACATGTTACAAAGTAGCACATTCAACAACTTCTTTTGAATTCCACATACGTTTACATTAACCATGTGTTTCTTTTGCTGTTTCTACAGCCGGGATGTTGTTGATGTCAGGATATATAACAAAACTATGAACCAATAAGTGCCTTACAAAGCTGACCGCATTCCATTGGACTGTACTATTAAGTCTAAATTGGGGTTATCCGCCAAGAATTACAGTAGAGCACTTAATGAATGTCTCCATGGGGGACTGGATTTTACCAAAGATGATGAGAGTGAGGACTCCCAACCATTTATGTGTTAGAGAGAGACTGTTTCTTATTTTTGTACTGAAGCGCTTTATAGAACACAGGCAAAAAGAAAAGAAAACACAGAGGAGGAAGGAAGCAGAGATTAAAGCAACTAAATTTAACAGATGACAAACACCATATTCTGAGACTGAACAGACAACAAAAAGGTGTACAGAAAACCAAGATTTAAGAATGCAAGGTACGATAAAAACATGACAATTTTCCACAAATTCATGAAGTTGACAAATAAAATCTAGAATGTCACAAATAAAATCTAGAATGTCAGGTGTACAATGGTGCAAACAACAAACATCACAGCTCTGCACATGCTAGATGAAGGAGAAGAAGCTACTGAAGTAAAAAGTTTGAAACAGAAGCGCAATCACATTGAGTTCCACACAAATACAAGAAGTACAGAAATTAAGTAAAATTTCTTAACATTTTTGGAAATTATAGATTATTAAAACATCAAATTGATTAAGCGAAAACAGGAGAGCCCAAAAACAGTAGACCACTTGCAACTGTTTCCAGCATAAAGTGTATGGACCTTTACCTACGACTCGTTCTTCTTTCGTGTTTTAATTAATTAATGGCTCAGTTTCTTTTTGTTTTTTTAATTAATTAATTAATGGCAAAAAAAGATAACAGCAAAAAAAGATGAGATGTACCCTCTGGAAACTCCATTTAAATTTCCAAGAGTGCCATTTGCTACCAGAGGTGCAGCAGAAGTGATGATGTTTGTTCCCACTATATCTATCTTCATTGGCTTCCCATCAAGCTGGACATTGTTGTATCTCTTCACAGCGGCCAGAGCATCTGTTCGACGTGAAAAGACAATCTCTGCTGTTCCCTAAGAAAAAGAAGTTTCTAAAGTTCGGGACACAAACAATTCATCATAAGGGTACAGATTTAGTCAAACTTGATTTAGATACCTTTGATCTACCGCTCTGATCGTAATGGATTGCAAAACTTTTCAGACCACCAAATTCAGAAAACAATTCCTGCACAAACAAAGTTAAACCAATCATGAGAACAAGAAAGTTCCACAGTTGTTCAAAGAGATTTTTAATGCAGTGCCAATCACCAAATCAAAAATCAGACCAAGCACTAGCAGCAATAATGGAATATTTGAAATAGTACTTTCGTGGTGGATATTTCGTCATATTCGAAATAAAAGACGTTGGCAACTTTTAAAAAACCATTGAAAACCCAGGAAAAAAAATTCGACAGATCAACTCCAGCTACTATGATAATTGACACAGTTTATTCTTGAGATGTAACTAAAAAGTTGAACTACCAACACAAAACATTATGGATCCCTTATTTCCAAGAAAAAAGAAAAGAAAATGAATGAAGAAAACTAATTAATTTTTTTTTAAAGAGCATGGTGCCTGAATATCATCGTTAGTAACGCCATAATCAAGGTTGGAGATATAAAGTTTGGTTCCGTTCTCGATGGCTGATGCCCGACCCGCTTGTGCACCTAGCCCGATACCCTGCTCGGTAAATAAGTCATGCTGCCACGGGGTTTCCGACGCCTGAACAACAAAAGACACATAATTCAGGTAAAGGACAAAGTAACAAAAACAAATTCAGGAAAAACAAAAACCCTAGCTTACAACAAAGGAAGTACCTTAGGCGCAGAATACGGTGCGGCACGATTGGTGGCTCGGTTAGCCAATCGGCGGGAAGGACCAGGTCCAGAGCCCCGGGCCAGACCACGACCTCGAGATGCGGGCTTCTTATTGTTCTTGATGATATCATCAAGAGACATGTCCAAAGCGCTCGTCATTTAGTATTTAAATAATAAAACTACAAATAATACAGAGAAGAACAAGAAACCAGTGAATATGACGATGAGATAGGGTTTCCTGAAAGAAGGACAAGAAGAAGAAAAGCGGAAATCAATTTTACGAGTTGAAACAAAAATTGCTATTCTTATTTACTTAAATATCACTCTATTCATTTCCATTTTCACAATATCCCCTCATATAATAATTTTCGTTTATTATCTTTTTCAGTCTACATTCAATAAGTTTTTACAGTTTCTTATAATTCTTTACAACTTAGCACATAATCAGTAAACTTTTAAACTGCATTTTTTAAAATTTTAAACACTTTCCTTTAGGATAATTATTTTTTATTTTTTCATAATTTCATAATTTTTAATTCCCACATAATCTGAAATTTTCTATAGCTACTTAATCATACTTTATACATTTTTCTTTAATTTTATAATTGTTATAATTTATACTACATGAATTATCTGTACATATTTTGTACATTCTTATAATTTTATGGTTCTTTTATAATTTCAAGAACTTTTTTCGTATACGTGAAAAAGTAATACATTTTGTAAGTTTATATTTATCATGTTTTACTTTACGAAACTTGCATTGTTAATCGGTTTACAGAAACTAAAAATAAAATTTAAAATTTTTATTTTTAGAAATCTACAAAATAGTTTTTAATGTCTATATAACATTTTGATTTATATATTTTATTTTTTTATATTTTTTATATATCTTTTTAGTTTATAAATTATTTTTTAATTTATAAAACTAAAAATTTCAAAATTTCATTGATGTTTATAATTTTTTATTTCTAAAAATTGCAT
>JAOXYD010000008.1:21606782-21621219 GCA_028565735.1 Pinacopodium congolense | reverse complement strand
TGGCTTTCAATAAAAATAAATAAATAATATCAAAACAAACATAAATAATAACATAATATTTTTCAATTTATAAGAATAGTTAAAAGTATTTTAACGTCAAAAGAATCATAAAAGGAAGTTTCACATTTCTTCTATTGCTATATCCTCTTCCAAATAAATAATAATAATAATAAAAAATATATGATGAAAATAAATTAAAAAACCATTAAAATTGAGAGAAACGCCTCATTTTTATATTTCAAAAGGACACACATTTACTCCATTTTTTCTATCCATCTTATATCAATTTTTATCTAATATATTTCTATTAATAAAATAAAATTATAAATAAGATTAAGAAGATAAAAATACTTTTGTCATTAAAAACATTTTTGTCCAACTCTTAATACATAATTAAATAGAAATAAGGAATGAATATCGATGATAATCTTGTCATCATCTAATTGTCTTCATGTAAAATGTCAAAATATAATTAAAAAATCAATACAAAGAGATCTTATTTCATTTGGCCCCTTAAAAGCAGTCCTTCCAATTGAAACATTTTCTTTATTTTACTATTTAATAACCCATAATCAGATTTCAAAATATTTGATACTTTGGCAATTTAAAACAGATGGTAAATTCTATTTCGATTACGTGACATGTCTCGTCCCTGTAAACATCGTTACTAATGACTTCATGCATAAACGCCCGCAAATCTCACTATGCTTTAACAGTTGCATCATCAACTCCTTGCAATCAAGCCACCATCTGTCCTAAAAAAGACTCTTGGTTAGCGCGAATTTAAGCCAGCTTCGGCTGTCTCCCCAGCAGATCTAAAATCCCCCGTAGATTTAAAGCTACCCCGTCATGGTTTATTTCTTTATCTGAGCCAAACTAGGATTGTTTACAACAGAAGCCATTTCCCCAATTCCAGAACAGTTCCATCACGGCAATGCCAGCAGGAGTGCCATGCCAGGATGCTTCAGGCAATGCTGGGGGAAGTTACAAACTCTGGAGGAAGCTCCAAAGATGCCGCTTAATTGTCTCATAAAGATCCTAGTACTACTTTGCCAAAAACTGGGGTTTGAGTATATTGTGAAACTATCTTACAGTCCTTCACTTGACCATGCTTTCATGTTCCTAACCTGTTGAATGCATGTTAATAAATAGAAACAAGTAATGACGAAGTTTGCTACCTTTGGCATCAGAATAGCAAGAAGTTGCACGGGTTGCTAGCAATTTCATAAAGAATGTCTTGTCTTGGTTACTCAGCCTTCTTCCCATATATCATCTTCATCGTCCCCCGAAGCTTCTGCTTCAACATTCAAGTCATTGACCTTGAAACTTTCACTTGTACTCCCTGCAGTAATACAAGCAATAGTTGTAAATGAACATGAAATGAATTCAATTGCAGCATCTATTAAAAGCAGTAAAGTTAACAAGAAATGACATGGTCACTTAATAGCTTCAATATAATTTTCTACTGTTATAGAACCATTGTCAGAAGATTTGCTTCCCAAACAAACTCGCAACAGTACAAGGGAATAACCTATTCAATATTCAGTAAAGTAAATAATATACAAGTGCCATCTGTATCATGAGATTGTAATCCAGCATATTACTAAGAAAACAAGAAAGTTGAGAGAGAGAAATTAGGGAAAAAGATACTTAGCAAAGTTTCTAGTCATCCATTTATTCAAATCACAAATGGTCAACTATTTATATGGAAAGGATATCCTAACTGATTCCTCAAAATCTTAACTGGGAGATAAAAGTAACAAGGAGCTTCCATATTTGCACCTAGTATAAGTTCACCTAAAGTCTTTCTGTAGTGGTGGCATCAGATTCACCTAGGGAAAGCCAAGAAACACAGGATAGATGGTGGATCTCACCAGGAAGACCCATGAGGATATGTACTGGCCCTTACAGTCTTATAGAGCAGAAACAGGATCATGCTACAAGACAATAAGACTTACCTCCAACAGGAGCTTCTTCCCAGTCATCATCATCATCATCTCCATCAATTTCCTCACGTTTAGACTTCATGCCCACTTGACGACTAGAAGATGAATCAGAAACACCATTGGAGTTGAGTGCTTGGGATGATTCCTCCTGTTTCTTAGCAGCTTCTTCTAGTTCTTGGCGCTTTTGAAGCAAAGCAGCATAATAAGCTTTAACATACTCATCCTGTCATATAACCGGAACTAGATATCAATTGAATAAAGGAAATTGTACAACATTTGGCCGAAGAAAAGCAAATGTTCTATCATATATGTTAGTATAAACCTGCAAATTACTCTGAGAATCATTTCCATTGGTGGATTTCTTTTCATCTGATAGTTCCACCACTGAAGCTGATGTGCCATCCATCTTGGACTCCTGCTTAACCCCAAGTTGCTCCTTTGTGAGGTTCATTCCCTGCTTTATCATCCATGGTGGTAAAACTTTCAGACCTGAGGTTGAAGTTTCTTTTTTGACAATGCCATCTTTGCCTTCAACACCCGAAAAAGCAACTTCAACCTGTTTCAGACCAACATAATTTATTCATTAATATAAAATTTTGAATAACTAGGCATATTAGAAAGCCTACAATCTCTGCTGTTAAAATTGAATAAAATAAATTGCCCAAAAAGTGTCTATTTAGTGGTCATTTTAGATCCATGGAAACAAAGTTCAGAGTAAAGTTAAATAAATAATGTCCAGAAATAGATATTGCTCCATGGCATGAAAATTCTGCTTTATATTATTCCAGAGATCACAAGCTAGGCTGCATTTTTTATTCCGGGACTCATGAATGATTAAAACCACACATCTCAGCACATTGTTGAGTGTCTCAGTCCACTTTACATGTTCTCAAGACCAAGGATTGGAAGATGTACCATAAATCTCACTAACTGCTTTCTGAAAAGGATACTGATGTAGGACAGCAACAGAAAATGACAAAAATTACTTAATATAACTAACCTAAAATTACAGTGAGTGCTAGATTTATTCTTCTCTTCTTTCCTTTAAATTTTTAGGAACACTTCTAGAAGTCTCTGCTTCAAAGATTAAAATCAGATCTCTTCCTGTTCTAAAACTGAAACATCCAACTTAACCAAGAACCCTGTTAACTAAATCTTATTAAGGCAAGGACTCTAACCTATAGCACCCTAATGCATATTGAATCCTAACCTAACAAGGACTAAAATAAACCTATTCCAATCAACTTGTCATAAGGAATAAAGGTAATTGAAGAAAACTGACTATTAAATAAAATAACACACAAACTCTCTTTCCCTGTATCTTTTATTAGTTAATAATCAGAGACCAAACTCTCCATACTCAATTTAGAAACTGTATAAACTTTAAGAACAACAGAAAATATCTAACCAAATTTCCTCCTGGCAAGAATTAGCTAAGCCAAGTAAACTTCTGACCAATTTTTAAAAAACCAAACCACTAAAGTGCTATGGCAATAACTAAATAGATTGCGGAAGAGTTGCAGGTTGATTACATTGATGACAATGGTGGGAACAATCATGCAGTTTCTGATTTGAAGGTTTTTATGAAGCATGACTAAGGATTTAAGAATCTGTACCTGGTGTAAAGTGCTATGTCAATACCTACACAGTTCAGAAACTTTTGCAACTTGAAAAAATGATGGGTGGGAATAACTATGCAGTTTAGAATTTGAAGATCAATATCAAGCAAGATTAAAGTTTTGTAGGTGAAAGCAGGGAAGAAGTGAACAATTATACCAAACGTTATTAAGTCTAAAATGGGGGATGAAAAATCAAAGGAGAGAAGATAAGGAGAAGGAAGACGAGAGGGGAGTGAGGAGAGGATATCCTAGAGGACAGATAAAGGCTATTGGACCTGAAACCTTCAAAGCAACATCGTCCCACATTTCTCTGGCATCTATGCGGTCGTTACAAGTGATCCTTTTAGATTTAATTCTCCTAGCCAAGAAAACCAAAACCATCTGGTAATAACATAATGAAAGTCCAACAGCACTAAAATAGCTACTATATATTTTTACTTCTCAATGATAGTCATATCAATTCTTAAAGAATAAAGTTCATATTTGTCCTAAACAATCAAACTAAAGTAGTTCTAAATCATTCTCCTATATTATTACTCCCCTTAGCATTATTATAGACATCTGTCGCATTTCAATCAAGAATGAAAGTTACAGCAATACCAAATCTTAGAATTTCCATTTTTTAGTTTCCTAAAACAACACTCATTTTAACTCTCTGATGGTTAGAATAAGTGATAGCCTAAGGTTCACACCAGAGTGACAAGTTTACAAATGAATTACAAGTTCAGTGTTGACTATAAAATGATCCACATAATTCTTGGAATGAAATTTTAAGCAAACATGTCTCTTGGTGGGTGAGAAGCTGGGCGACAGAATAATTTAAGGTAAATATGCATGAACTTAGAAAAATCTCCCAGCATAAGCCACATTCAAACTATTAATGGGAGAAAAGGCTTTAACTTAGGCTTCATTCTAGCACCAAGATAAATCCCAAGGAATCAAAGATAACCATCCCAAGAGCAATGGTTGTACTCTAATGATTATATATGCAAACATAAACAGTCATCATAAATTGTATACATAAGGCTCCCAATTTCAGTTTCATCTTTAACTTGCTGAGCTACAGGTACAGTTATAATTTCCCCGCAACATTCTAAGCATGTTTTTGTCATGATCATCCGCTTAAAGACATTATCTTATGTTCCAAGATCATACTTTAAGCACAACAAGAACAATAAGAGCACAGGCTCATTATAGGACCAAAGTGCTGTGCAATTGGATGGCTCAAAATTGTCAAGAAATGAAAATTATTAACCTCCTGGGCACCCATTCAATATGTTCAATGAAAGAGGTAGAAAACATGACTCATTAACACACTGACAAGTCCAATAATGAGGCACAATTAGCCAACCAGGATCACAAAAAAGATGAGAATAGCATGACCATACACCTAAATGTATACAGATTCTTATAGTGCACACAAGGCAAAAACAAATTTAGAAATCTAAAATGAAAGCATGATGACAAACAACAATGCTACCTTAGTCTCTCCAATAAATGGCATTGGTGTTCCACCATATCCTAGCCCTTGAGAAGATTTAGAAGGATCATTAGATGAAGAATCACCATTAACTGCCCGACCAGCAGCGCTTGCTCGAGCTTCCCATGCCTGAAGGGTTCCAAATTCTGGTACAGCTAGATCTTTCACTCTGCTTAGTTGTTCCATCAATGGTTTAAGTTGCACCTGCAGCCATTTTGTATCATTTTTATCCGTAAAATATATATATAAATATATATCATGCACAGTAAAAAACCAAGCCTTTGCTTAGGAGAAAATATCTGAGAACTGGTACAATGTTTACCCCCTCCCTTCATGCTTTAAAACAAAAATCGACAAGAGGGGAAAAAATGGAAAAAATAAAACTTGAAGTGGCTGTTTTTTGGGTAAAAAATGTACAAACATAAAATGGTGGAAGATTTGAACTAGAAATTAACTGCCTTTCTTCTTGCATCTGTTAAACTAAAAGGCAGTCTATTGGCTATAAACTCTAGCCATACAATTGACTTGAAACAGAGAAAGAGTTGGGAATAGTTCCCTCACTGTCACAGAAGGAACATGCCATAACATCCATTTACAAAGCTAACAAATGATGTGATGAACCTATCCCTGTTCTTCACTTTTCAATCCAGGCAAGCATCAAATTTTTTACTAAATAGTAACCCAAGTTTTGAAATTAATAAGCTAGCATGTAGCAATAAGTAGATGAGTGATTCATACCAATGATAAGCACAAATGAATGATGGAAAAAACACCCAAGTATGAGAGATGGATAAAATGGAAGTCTGACAAAGAAATTCAAGATTTGAAACCCAATTAGCTGAAATGGCATTCATGGAAAGGCTTTTTCTTTACTAGCAAAAATAAAACAAAAAACCATGATACTCCATACATTGAAGACTCTGGCAAGAGACATCTTTCAAATTTGAAAAATTGGATGTAGAACTATTTTCCACCTATCTTTGGGAAACTTGCTAAGAAATCTCAGAAACTAAATGGGGATATCCAGATAAGATATATATATATATATATACATATATATATCTAAGAAGCTGATCACATAATGCTAAGAGTACTAGTTAGAGGAATGAAGGAAAATTCAGTAACATAATCCCCTCATCCAAAAGTTTCACTTTCTTTAGAGAAGCATTGAAATGTATGAGCTAAAAGGGATATACTTATAAGATTATCTTGAAAAAGTATCACTATCACAAGGAAAAGAAACCTCCATCTTTTGAAGCATGTCTTTCAACTTTTCTCGCCGCCGCCTTCTTGCGTTGTCATCGCCCTCTCCCACTTCCTGCGCAGCTATTTTGTCACTCTCTGCCACAAGCTCCCCGTTGCATCTTTCACAATGGAAGTATTCATCTTCTAGTGATACCAATTGTAGTGCATCCAAAGCATTGTACCTAGTTGTATGGCATCATCAAATAGTCAACTAGAGCTAATAAGTAAATTCTAAAATACAATGAGTGAAATGAAAAAACAATATTACAAACAAAAAGGTTATATTTGAGGAAAAAGAACAAGTAAATAGATGGAAAACAGAAAAGAAAAAGCACAGAGATATACCTCTTCCCACAGTTTGGACATATGTACTCTTGAACTGTGTTCTTGTCTTCCAATTCATCCTTTAGCTTTTTCCTCATCCGGTGCAATCTGTATCTGACAACATCATATATCTGCCATGCAAAATCAAATCAAGGCATTTTTCTTCACAAATTTAGAGTCATCTGGAAAGAAAATTTACAAACATAACAAAACACTTAACGAGTAGATTTTAAAGAAGTATGTATTAAGTACACATGGCGAGCATACACAGAGAGAGTGAGAAAGAGAGAGAGAACCTGTGCATAGTCAAGGCAACAGTAAGAATGAGTGTGCAGCTTAACCTTCTCCTCCCCCTCCTTGCCAACTTGCTGACCATCGGCTATGGCAGCTATTGCAGCACTATATAGCTTTGCACCTTTAGCTGTCTAAATCAAAGAAAAAAGGTGATGGATCAAGCTCAACACGACAGAAATGTACCGGCTAGTCCACTAAATAAACAAGAAGAGACAAAAAAAAGTTCACGAAATTCATCTAAAAGAATGCAGCCATTAATAGTTATGGTGTACTTCTGTCCACGATGGTATTCCCAATACTTACTACACGCACAAGGAGATGTTCATTAAAATGACTCGTTGATTACTATCCTAAACAACCATTAAAATTGGCCAAAATGCCACATACCTAATAGTTGTTCAACATTTGGATCCATATAAGACTAAATGCTCAAGCTCAGTATGAAAATCATATAAATTCAATAGTGGCCCTCCTAAAGGGTACAGTTTACCATGTGTAACTTTCTATCAACCAGTAACCTTTCATGTAAGGACTTTCATTTAATACTTTATCAAAGAAGATGACACTAACAGAAGTAGTACAAGAAAAAAGTAGTGCCAACCGGGAATATGAAATAAAGCATCTAAGCCCTTCCGCATCAAGAGAACAAATAACTGACCTCTTTTCTATGATCCCGGGTGATTAACTTTTCTTCCTCAAAAAATCTAAGGGTGCGACGAAGTTGTTTAGAATGCAACTTCAAATCCTTTGCCAAATCCTCTTCTCTAACCCATTGTCGTCTGAAGAATATTTGAGGAGTTAAAATAAATCAAGTCAAGTCCAGTTGCATATCGCCCACTTAATAAAAAACGTCATAAACTGCATAAAATTGCAAACCCAGTGAAATGATTGGAACATTAAAACAAATAAAACCTTAAAATTTCCCTTAATTAAACCGCTTCATTTCAATAGCGAGAAAGACACTCCAAATAACGAAAAATTATCGAAGTACTTCAGAGAGTCCGTAACCTGGTGAGGGCATCAAGGACCACGACGGCAATCCCTCTGTTATCGCTCCTTCCTCCGGCCTTGGGCTGATTATCACCTTTCGTGGTTATGTCATCGTAAAACGCTCTCGCTGCAAGCTTCACCAACCTAGTTTACTCAATGAAATTAGGAGAAAAATTACACAACGGAGAATGTTACGAATGATTTTATTAAAAACAACAAAAGCAGATTCAGCTAACTCGCATATACCGATTGAAGGGTTCTACGCTCATGCTCACAGTAGACAAATAGTGATAATTAGGGTTTTCCGAAAGACCCAAGTTTGATCGAGTGTTGTAGCTTCTAACAGAAACAGATCATAGCGGATTACGCGCTAAGATGCAGAAAGACACAGTGGTGTTTTTCATTTTTTTCAAATACCCATTGTGTTTATCTTTTTTTTTTAATATCCTTGTGTTTTTCATTTTTTTTCAAATATCTCATGTATTTTTACAAATTATCATTGCACTCTCTACATAGTAACTTTGCCATGTCATGCGCGACATCACCTGCAACGTCGTCAGTTCGTACAGTCAACAGTGTTACATCATCGCAAGGTCATCATGATTAACCTGTCACGTCAGCACTACCGTCAAGTCATCGCATAATAGTTTCAGGGGGTGTTTAATAATTTTGTCAAAATATAGGGGGTCTGTGATATTTTCAAAAACATATGAGGTATTTGATAATTGACAATAATACAGTAGATAAAAAGATAATTACTTTTTTTATAATGCTATGAAGCATGAATTGATCTTCTTTAACAAATTTATTTTTGGAGGTACAAAGCTTATCACTTTTCATGGAGAGTTGTCATATGCTTCATGTGAAATCATAGAAAAGCTAGAGTCTCTTGATTAAGAGGATTTGGCAATGTTTATGAATGATTATAAATGATTGTGGGACATTTGTTATTAAAAGAATTGACAAGAGTGGTGAAGAATGTGTAGTTTTTAGTGTTGGAGGCAACATAGGTGTGCGTTTTAACTAATGATTTTTTACTATTGTATTTTGAATATATTATAGGTTGATTTCTCTAGATCTATATTTTAGCTATTGTATTTTGGATATGGTATATGTTAATTTATGTATATGTATTTTTAATTTTATATCTTATTATTTTAATGAATATTAATGTATATATGACTATTATTTACTCGATAAGGATTTGCTTTTATATTAATATATCCTTGCTAATGAAAGATAAAATGTTGCTTTTATTGTTAGATATTATTGCTTAAAATTTTAATTTATTGTCTTATAAAGGCTCATACTGTTACTATATTCATTTAATGTTGTTGTTACAATTTGAGAGTGTTTTGCTGCATTAATTGAAATTAAAATTAAAATTATTTATTTTGTGTTTAATAAAAAATGTTGTCGTGCTATATTTATAAAAGAATCACTTTATTTTATGGTTTCAATTATGTTGTCTTAGTGAAAATGCAATAATAATTATATTTTCAAGTACGCTTTTATCTGTTATTTAAATATTTTTCTAACTGTAGTGATGGGAATCTTTTTCTCAAACATCACACCTTGTCATTTCATTATCCTTTTCTTCATCTTACTGACCCAATTTTGTTAAGTATTGTAAGGACCTTATTCCAAAAACTTCTTAAATTTTTTATAGACAAACTCTAACTCCATATTTGTCCTAAAATTTTGATTTAATAGGCAACTACTTCTTTACCGAGGTGTTGAATCTTGAACCCTAGTAAGATTTTTTATTTTTGAATTAAAAAAGAAAACTTGACAATTTCTTGTGAAATCATGAATAAAGAGGAGAAAATATTTGCTTTCATCCTAAGACTTCTCCCTCATAAGGGCACAAATATCATAATGTATGAGATAAAATTTGTTAGAAGCTCTCCAAATGTTATTACTAAGAGCCATTCTAGATTACTTTCTTGATTGACAAGCTTTACACGAGGAGTTTCAAAAATATTTGACAAATTGTGAACTAGTTTTTTTCATTTTTGAGATTGTCAAGTCTCTTATACCATAGTAATGAATTTTCTTCAGAACTATTTTTAGCACGTTGTCCTTTTTTCTTTTACTTTGTAAGAAACTACAATTCTCTCATTTTAATAAACATCAACTTATAGCAATGATACTAATAGGTTTGTAACTCATTGAAAGATGATGTTTAAGATTTTTTCTTCTACCAAGATTCAAATTTTACTTAAAAAATTATAACAAGAATGATTGAAAATGTATGATCGATGCCTTTAAATTTTAATCAATATTTTTTCTAATAATTGTCTTACGTTAAGCAAATTTTATGAAAACTTCAAGTATAAACAAAACATTAGTTATGGCTTGCATATTTGAAATTGGATAAACAACTATCATTCCTTTTCCATTTATCTTTAATTAAGCACCATTACCCACTTATACTCTAGAGATATAAGTTTTACTGATACTTTCAAACGCCTTCTCATTGTTGGTCATGTCACATGAACATCCATTATCAAGTAAACAATTATGAGCATCAATTGTTGTCAATAAATTTACAATTGCAATAAAGAGTTTCTCATTATATTGTGTTTCTACCTTAACTATATTTTCTTTGTCAAAACTTGACGTTTGGTAAACACCAAATTTGGTGCCTATTAAAGCCAAATCCTTGCGTAATAAAATAAGGCATAAAAACAAAAATAAGGGAGGCCTTATTGCTTATAAATTGGCAGGAGATCATAGGAGATAACAAAGAGAGTGCATCCCATAAGTAGAGAGTAAAAATAAGAGAAGAGAGAGTGAGGGAAAGAAAAAGAAGAGAAAAATATTTTATATTTTTGTAGGTTTAGTTTTTCTTATTGTTCTTCAATTTTTTAGTAGTAAAATTCTTCTATCTTTACTGGCGGTTTTTACCTTAATTTAGGGATTTTCACGTAAAATCTGTGTATATATTTTATCTTCATTATTTTCAATTTTGTTTTAGTTGCAATCATACTTTATTCAAGTTCCAATTTTTATCAATAAGTGGCATTAGAGTCAGCCTTTAAGTGCGTATATCTACTTATGCTCTGTGGTTGCCAATGAGAGTGGATCCTCTATATCAAAAAATAAGTTAGATTAGTATTCACCCTTTCAAAAGAATTATTCATAAAGCAGTTATGATAAAAGTAACGACGACAAAGTAAGAAATTAAAAATTTTGACAGAAGTAATTTCTCACTATAAAAGCTGAAGATAAAGGCAATCTTGAGGATAGATAATTTTTTTACGACCATTAATGAAAGATCAACAAGGTTTAAAGATGAAAAATATAACTACATTTATAAAAATGATGTAGTTAATCTTCAAATAATACTAATAGATGGAGACAATAAAGAAAAAGAAGACAATAAAAGAGATATGAGATCACTTTACTAAGTGTACGAGGGTAAATCACTCCACAATAAAATTTTCCTTAAGAGGAAACTATACACTTTGCATATAGCGGAATCCCCTTCGGTGACAGAGTATCTAAACACTTTGAATACTTTATTTTTGCAACTCACATAATTGGGGTACACATTAAAGATAAGTGAATGTGCGAAACTTCTACTCCGAAGCCTATTAGATTCGTATGATCAACTTATCATCAATTTAACAAATAATATAGACACTCTAGTTTTCGATGATATTACAGCTGTTATTCTAGAAGAAGAGAGTTAGCGTAAGAGTAAGGAAGATAGGTTGATAAGTTCGCAATAAGTAGAGGCCTTGACGGTGACGAGAAGGAGATCAATGGAACATGATCCAAGTGCCAGCCATAATTCTAGTAGATCAAAATATAAGAGTAAGAAGAATTTCAAGGGCTATAAATATGGTAAAAAAGGTCACTTGAAAGAGGATTGTTGGAATATAAACAAGAAAGATTATGTTTTTCAAGGAAACATGGCAAGCACTTTAAATGATGGAGGCGCAATAGTCTGTGAAATAGCAACGACTATTGAACATAAGAGAAGATTTGCTAACGTATGACTTCTCAATTTAGCAGCTACTTTTCATATGACCTCTCAAATATAATTGTTCTTTCAGTATAAATTTGTTTCTGGGGAATCTGTGTATAGCTATAATGATCAAGCTTTAAAGATTATTGGTATCGACACCATCAAGTTAAAGAAGTATAATGGGATAACTCAAACTATTAAAAAATTGCGACATGTGGAGGACCTAAAGAAGAATTTGTTATCTATATGACAATTAGATGATCTCGATTTCAGAATTGAGATTCATAACAAGATCATAAAGGTGATCAAATGAGCGATTGTATTTATGAAGACGGAGAAAATAGTTGCAAATATTATATTTGCAAATATATACATGCTGAAGGGAGAAACTTTGCAAGAAGAAGAAGCATCCGTTATTGTGACTACTTCAAGTGAAAAATCTATGATGACGTACTATAAAAAGTTTGGATATATGTTAAAACAAGGAATGAAGATACTTATAGAGAAGAATCTACTACCAGGTCTTACAAAAGTATCACTACCCTTCTGTGAACATTGTATTATGAGTAAGTAGTATTGATTGAAGTTCAACACATCAAATTTCATAAGTAAAGAAATTTTATAATTGATTCAATCTGATGTATGGCAAGCACCAATTATGTCCACAGGAGGAGCAAATTTTGTTTGTATTATTCATTGATAATTATTTTAGAAGATATTGGGTATTTTTTATTAAGAGGAAGGCATATGTGTTTCCAATTTTCAAATTTTACAAGGCATGAGTGGAATTCGAATCTAACAAGAAGATCAATTGTTTACGAACAAATAATGGAAGAGAATATACTAATAAAGAATTTGATAAATTTTGTAAGAATGTATCAAAAGGTAATTCACAACAGCCTACACTTCTCAACAAAAGAGAGTGGTAAAGCGAATGAACATAATTCTATTAGAAAGAATAAGAGCAATGATGAGAAATGCAACATTAGACAAGAAATTCTGGGCAGAAGCTGTTAATGTCACCTGTTATGTGGTGATTTAGATTCCATCAACTGTAATTGAGTTAAAGACATCGATAGAGATGTAGATTGGTAGATCAGTAGATTGCTCGAACCTCCATATATTTAGAAGTCCTACTTATATGATGATAAATGCCCAAGAAACTACAAAACTAAATCAAAAATCCAAAAGACACATATTCTTAGGGTATGCTAAAGGTGTGAAGGGACATTGTCTGTCCACAAGCTTGTTGTTAGTATAAATGTTATTTTCGTGGAAGATAAGTATTAAGAGTAAGTAAAAACTGTTAGCACTTCAAAAGAGAATATAGAGACTACAATAGTACACTTAGAAAGGGAAGTTGACTATAATGATTTTTTTGAAGCTGCAACAAAGAATGAGTAAGAATTAGTTGAATATGATATTCCTGATACTCGGAGATCAACTCATACAAAAAGACCACTGAGTTGACACTTAACTTATATAAGAAGGTCACCGGGTTGACACTCAGAATATATTATGGAGAGTAATAGTGCATACTGTCTTTTAACTAATAATGAAGAGCTATGAACTTTTCAAGAAGTAATGAATAGTTCAGATGCATTTCAATGGATGACAATAATGTAAGAAGAAATTGAAACTCTGTATAAGAATAAGACATGGGAGCTAGTGTTATTACTGGAAGGAAGAAAGTTCATAGATAATAAATGGGTCTATAAGATTAGCCAAAGTGGTGATTATCAAATTGAGTTATATCGTGCTAGAGTGGTAGTGAAAGAATATGCTTAAAAAAAGGAATTGCTTTCAAAGAAATATTTTTTGCTTGTAGTTCGATTCATTACAGTTCGAGTAGTCCTAACTATATATACTACTTTTAACTTGCATTTTAAACAATTAGATGTGAAAACAATATTTTTTCATAGAAATCTTGAAGAGGAGATTTATATGCTCTAACCATAAAGTTTTGCAGAAAAAGAAAAAGAGAACTTAGTTTATAAGTTAAACAAATATCTGTATGGTCTAAAGCAGACATCGATGTATTGGTATAAGAGATTTAATTTCTTCATCATGAGTTTTGGTTATAGTAGATTGAATACAAACCATTGTACATATTTCAAGAGGTTTGATGAAGATAATTTTGCAGTCCTATTGTTGTACATAGATGAAATGTTGGTAGCAAGCCCCAACAATGACCGTATCAAAGAATTGAAGACTCACTTGGCTAGAAATTTTGAAATGAAGCACTAAGGATCAGCAAATAGGATTCTAGGGATGTAAATTCACCGAGACAGAAATAATAGGAAGATTTGACTTTTTCAGAAGAATTATTTAAAGAAAATCTTGTGGCAATTCAACATGCAAGATTATAAGTCAATTTCTACCTCGCTTGCTATTAATTTCAATTTATCCTCAAATATATGTCATATCAATAAAGAAGAGAAGATAAAAATATATTAAGTACCGTATGCATCAACAGTGAGAAACCATGAATATCATCTTCGACTCATTCAAGTACTTATGACATTACGACCAGAATATGAAGCTATTTGAGTCTCCCTACTAC
>JAOXYD010000008.1:21578473-21591193 GCA_028565735.1 Pinacopodium congolense | reverse complement strand
ATGGGAAGAAACAAAAAGTAAGTTATTTCAAAGTGTTTGGTTGTAAATGTTTTATTTTGAATACTAAAGATAATTTGAGTAAATTTGATGTAAAATCAGAAGAAGGTATTTTGATTGGTTATTCCTTTACTAGTAGAGCTTATAGAGTGTTTAACAAAAGAACCATGATGATTGAAGAATCAATGAATGTTGTATTTGATGAATCTAATACTTTTGATGTAAAGAAGAGTGTTGATGTTGAGGATATAAGTTTAACCAAAGAATTGGAAAAATTAGGTTTGGAAAAACATAAAGAAGACACCTTAGAAATCCAACCTTCACCTAGTGAGCTTATATTTGAACTGAGTGAGGAGGTTAGAAGAGATGAGGGCTTATTAAGAGAATGGAGATTTAAGAAAAAATATCCCTTCAACTAAATTATAGGTAAAGTAGGAAGAAGTGTAGCAACTAGATCAGGATTTAGATATTTATCTCATATGGCTTTTATATCCAACATTGAATCTAAACCTATAGATGAAGCCTGGAATGATGATTGTTGGATTTTAGTCATGAATAAGGAATTAAACCAATTTGAGAGAAAAAAAAGTGTGGACCTTAGTATATAGGCCTAATTATCATCAAATGATTAGTAATAGATGGATCTTTAGAAATAAACTTCATGAAGATGAAAATATTGTGAGAAATAAGACAAGATTGGAGATAAAAGGGTATAACCAAGAAGAGGGAATCAATTATGAAGAGACCTTTGCCCCCGTAGTAAGATTAGAGGATATTAGACTTTTGCTTACTGGTGCTTCTTACATGGGATTTAAGTTTTATCAAATAGATGTTAAAAGTACTATGGTTTTATTCAAGAAGAAGTGTATGTAGAACAATCTCCAGGTTTTGAAATTCATAATGCATTCGAATATGTTTTCAAACTCTCAAAAGCTTTGTATGGTTTAAAACAAGCTCCTAGAGATTGTTATGATAGATTAAGTGTTTTTTTTAATTCAAAATAGTTTTAATAAAGGAAAAGTTAATCTTATCTTTTTCATAAAGAAAGAAAATTTTAATTTGTTGATTGTTCAAATTTATATTGATGATATTATATTTGGTGCTACTGATGATACTTTATGTCAAGAATTTGCAAAATGTATGAGTAGAGAATTCGAGATGAGCATGCTGGGAGAGTTGAATTTTTTCCTCAGACTCCAAATCAAGCAAAAGAAGAATGACATCTTCATTAACCAATCCAAGTACACAAAGGAGCTACTCAAGCAATTTGGAATGGACCAAACGAAGCCATTAGGGACACCCATGATCATCACCACCAAATTAAGTAAGGATGAAGATGGTAAGCCGGTGGATGTCAAGAAATATTGAGGTATGATTAGTAGCTTATTGTACTTAACTGCTAGTAGATTCAATATTATGCTTAGTATGTTTGTGTGCTAAATTTTAATCAAGTCCCAAAGAGTCTCATTTGATAGTTATTAAGAGAATATTAAGGCATTTGGCCAGTTCATTATCTTTAGGTTTATGGTATCCTGGAAATATATTCATTGAATTAATTAGTTATTCAGATGCGGATTATGCCAATAGCTTGTTAGATAGGAAGAGTACTTCTGGAACTTGCCAATTTCTTGGTCATGCATTAGTTTTGTGGTTTAGTAAGAATGAAAATTCGGTAGCTTTATCTATAGCTGTAGTGGAATATGTGGCAGCCGGTAGTTGTTATGCATAAGTTATTTGGCTTAAGTAATAACTTAGAGACTATGGTATGAAAATTTCAAAGATCCCTATTAGGTGTGATAATACTAATGTCATTTGTCTAACCAAGAACCCAATTAAACATTCTAGAACTAAGCAAATTGAGGTAAGACATCATTTTATAAGGGATCAAGTGCTAATGGTGACATTGAATTGGAGTTTGCGGATACTCACCATCAATTGGCTGATATCTTTACTAAACCAATGAACGAGGATATGTTTTGTATGATTCAAAGAGAATTAGGCATGATTAATGGTGCATCTCTTTGATCCTTATGTGTTTATGCATGCTTTTCTCCTTAGGGCATGTTTAGTTCCACTTTGATTTTTGGTTTTCGTTTCCTGTTTTTCTAAATACAAAAATCGATAAAGAAAACATATTAATACAGAATAGAAAAAGAAAAAGAAAACACAACTACCTTTACAAATATACAACAACCACAACAAAAAATCAAAACCCACAACCCAACTAAACATGCCCTTAACAGGTAATTTTTCTAAGCATATTGTTTATACATACTTCAAAGCTATGAAATATAGTTATTATCTTTGTTAAAATCTCCATCAATTGGTGTCAAAGACAAATTTATAAGTTTTGAAGTTGTTATTTTCATTCCTCCTTCTTATATATTATTTTAAAATTTTGTATTATTTTATATCCATTTTTGTAAGCTCTTGTTAATAATGGTTATGTTTTCTTTTTGGCATAAATAATTCATATGCTATTCGTGTATACATTAATATGTGTTTTAAATAAGATTTTGCAAAAAAAAGTGTTGAAATATATGAGTTTTTCATAATTCTATCTATGATTAAAAATTTTCTTCTTAGATCTCTTTTTTGGTGGTATTAAAATAGATCTTATAGATCTTCTAATATTTGAAAAAAAAAAGTAAAAACCCCTCTAAGATTGTTGAAAATGATTTCTCTTATGGTTAGATATAATCAAATCAAATCATGGATAATCCGCAAATCGTTTGACCTACTCTAAAGATTGAAGATGAAATATTTACAAATTTACCATTACTGCTTCTTTACAATTTTGCCATCTAGTATGCTTTACAATTTTTCCATACAATTTATTTACGATTCTGCCATGTCATATTATTTACAGTTTTACCATTATAGTTTATTTACAATTATTTCATCTCATATTATTTATAGTTTTGTGATTACAACTTATTTACAATTACATCATTTCAAGCAATTTATAATTTTATCATCACAGTTTATTTACAAATCTGCCATTACTTTGTTTTTACAGTTATATCCTTATTTGTAAGTTTACAAATTTGTCATTAATAATAATAATAATGATAATGTTAAAAAAATATTATTTAATAAATATTAAAATTATGATATCCTTATTTTAGGAATTTCTAAGCATAATTTGTTTTAAATCCAATTACATGATATCTTAACCATATTTTGGATAATTTTGTGTGTTTTTTGAATAATTATCTTTTATTTTATGTAAAATTTTGTTATTTGTATCATTTTTTGATATAATTAAACATTTTATGCTTTATGAACTTACTTCTCGTAAGTCTAAGTATTCAAATATTTTTTATGATATATTTTCTTTTAATTTTCATCAATCTTTTGTAAGATCCATATAGATAACAAAATTATCCTAGCAATAAGTTCATTAGTTGGTAAGATGCTTAGATTAGTGAAAAGAAAATATTGAATGTTATGAATCGACACAATTTTGATATCTTATTGACAGTCAATTGACGAGTTTAGTTGTAATATTCAATGTATTGCTCTTACTTATGAATGAGTCTTCCTTTTCTTTTCTTTTTTTTCTCAATGGACTCTAGCATTTTTTTATTACTTTTGTGAATCATTTTGAGGAAATTGGAGAAAGGGCGAATAGCATGATCCTACAATACACGTATATTAATATTGCTCTTATGGTTTTTTTTTCCTTTAACTTTGATCAATCCTCAATTCTCTATCATTTTAAAGTTTAATGAGACTAATCATAAATAATGGGTTGAATCTCTCATGATGAACTTAGGGGATGCTTAGTTAGGTTGTGGGTTGTAATTTTTTATTATGATTTTTGTGTTTTTTCTAATTTCTGTATTGTATTAGTGTGTTTTCTTTTTTTATTTTTGTGTTTAGAAAAACTTAAAACCAAAATTAAAAATTAAAACCCACCTAAACAAGGCCTTAATTATCATGAAATTGGATATGGTCATGAGAGAAGACTCCCCTCTCCCCCTAAATCCAATAATGAGACTTCTATTAATGATAAGAAGCTTTATAATGAATGGAAGTATTCAAATCGATGTTGTTTGATGATCATGAGGTATCATATAGAGGATTGTATACATGATAACATTCCAAAAAGTGAGAATACCAAGGAATTTCTTGAAACCATGAAAGAGAAATATAAATAGTTCTCTAAAAATGAAAAGAATGAACTCCTGAGCACTTTTCATTCTAAGATTTATGATGGTGTTGACAAAATTGTGGCTTGTTATCATAAGATTAAGACAATTTATATGGAACTTGATGAGGAATAGATTGTGTAGTTTATCATAGGGTCTCTTCCATCTCAATCTGACTCCATTAGATCAAGTTACATTGCTTAAAAAAAGCAATATAACACAGAGGAGATGACTACCATTCTTACAAAGAAGTAGGATGACATGAAAAAAGGAAGGGCAAGATGTGTGTTGATGGTTACAAACTAAAATTACAATAACCAAAAATGGAAGCTTCCGACAAAGAACGTCAATAACGATAAGCCTTTCCAAAAACAAAATATGAGCAATAAAGGTAAAGATCAAGGAGAAATCTTAGCTTTAAATGTTTTTAAGATTAAAGTTTTTAAAGGAAAATGGAATCACCGCTAGAAGTTTAGAGATAAGAAAGCAGATTACAGGAAGCTTAAAGCTAAATTGGAAAAAAGAAAGGTAATATTTTGGTAATGGATTTCTTAGAATGTAATATCATTAATGTACCTTCTAATACTTGGTGGTTAGACACTAATGTTACAATTCACATTACCAATTCTTTGCATGAGATGACAAACAAAAGGAAGCTAAGTAGTATAGAGTAGCATGCATATATGGGAGACAGTACAAGAACTAAAGTTAATTTTTTAGGAACAATCAAGATGCAACTTACTACATGATGTTTTTTGAAGTTATATGAAGTTGCTTACTTAATTTCAATTAGGAGGAATTTAAATTCAATATCTATTTTAGATAGAACTGGTTATAGTTTTCTTTTTGGATATAGAAAAGTGACTTTGTACTGTGGCTCTATTTTGATTTGAAATGAATTTTTATATGATAATCTTTACAAGTTTAATTTAATAGATTTCTCTTCTGACTTCTTCTTCTTTTGTTATTAATATTGTTACTAACACAAAAGGTCGATATTGATTGAAAAAACTTTCATTTTATGGCATAAGTGATTAGGCCATATTTATAGGGAAATAATGGAAAGATTGATAAAATACGGGATCTCATAAGACCTTGATTTCTGAAATTTTAGTATTCGTGTTGATTGCATAAAAGGAAAGTTAAATGCCAAGTTAGAAAAACAAAAGTTGATTAATGTAAAGAACTACTTAGGTTAATTTATACTGATATTTGGGGGCCTTTTATATCTCCAACTACGAGAGGTTACAAATATTTTATTACCTTTATTAATGATTTTTCCCGTTATAGTTTTGTTAAACTCATTCATGAAAAGTCTGAACATAATGCATTTAGAGAACAACCAATCATTATTTTTGTGCTTGTCGCTTTTATTCCAATAATTGATCCTATGGTTGATTAGCATTTAATAGTCATTCATGATGAATTGATGGAATATATAGCATATGAGACTTTAGTTATAGCCATTAAAAATATGTATTTATGAAGATAAAAAAAAGGGCTCATTAACTTGTAATATCAAATGATTATGTAGTATACTTATAAGAACATGAGTTTGATATAGGTTGCTGGTCTTATATGGCACCTAAGAGGAGGTGAATTAAGTTAAAAAGTTTTTTTATAAATTACACAAACACTTTCAAAGAAGTTTCGGAAGTTAAATAAATAAAAATGCTATGAAAGAAACTTGAACTTATTGAATAAAAATTAGAAAACAATACAAGAAACAACTTACAAACTCTTTTTAAGCTTAAAGATAACCCTCTTATATTCTTTCTCTACGGCTCAAGAATAACCTTGTCACGTTCTTTTTTAATGCTCAAGAATAACCTTACTAGTATAATAATTATATTGTGCTAGAATAACACTCACTTCTAAAAGAATACATTATAACAATGCTTACACACTTCAAAGACAATATAAGCACTATTAACTTTCTCAAAAAGTCTCATGTATGTGTTATTTCTGCTTCTCTATACTTTTCTCCATATTTAATCAGCTATTTATACTATTAAACATGATCAATTAGCCTTTGGTGAATCTCCAACATTCATCTTTGTAGTTAATGTTGTGATCATTGTGTAATATGACAGTTCATGATTCTCCACAACATAATTTTCTTCGTTCAGTCGACTGATAAGTAACATTCGGTCGACTAGCCTTCTGGTTTTGGTATATTCGATCTACCAGTTCAAATTCAGTCGGTCGTTCTTTTTCGCAGATGCATTCGATCAACCGAACCTTTGTCCTGATGCATTCAGTCAATCGATGTACATTTAGTCGACTGATCTTCAGTCAATAGATACCTCGAATAAATATATTTGCTTCTCCTAAACACTTCAAACTTCTTTCTCTTTCTCTCCTACAGAATCAAAGAGTGTTAGCTGTAAAGGTGTTGTTTTTATCATCAAAATAAGGTGAAACCTTACTTGATTAATTAATCTCCCCCCTTTTGGTGATAACAAAACCATGTACTAATAAAACATAATATATAGACATTATGAAAGCTCTCCATAAAACAAACAAGAATTCAAGAACTTTAAAATTTTTACTCACCTAAATTTATGCATAAGTTAACCATATATTACATGCCACCTCTCCCCCTTTTTAAAATTAACATAAAAGAACAGGAGACGTTATAAAGAATGCCTATCATACCAATTTCTCTTCGAATTGTACAAAAACAATCTTCACATAAAGGTTTAGTAAAAATTTCTACTAATTAAAGATTGATATCAACAAACTCAAGTTCAATGTCTCCATTTTGTACATGATCTCGAATATAATGATAACAAATTTCAATATTTTTAGTCCAAGAATGCTGAATGAGGTTCTTAGTCAAGCAAATAATACATATATTGTCAAACAAATAGTACATATATTGTCACGTTGAATGGGAATTCTTCTAAGATGCAATCTATAATCCCTAAATTGTTGCCTAAGCCATAACACTTAAGTACAACAGCTACCGGCAGTTACATATTTAGCTTCCACTATAGACAATGTAACTGAATTTTGTTTCCTACAAAATCATGAAAATAGTGCATTTCTTAAGAAATGGCGTATACCGGATGTACTTTTCCTATCTAATAAATTACCCACATAATCAATGTCAGAATATCCAATAAAGTCTAAAAATGCATTTCTAGGATACCAGTCCAAAATTTAATATACCATATTTGTAAAATACGTTTAACAGCTAACAAATGGGATTCCTTAGGAGAAGAATGAAAACGTGCACAAAGACAAGCACTAAACATAATATCAGGATGACTAGTAGTTAAATACAGTAAACTGCTAATCATATCTTGAAATAGTTTTATCTCTTTACCATCTTCATCCTTATTTAACTTGGTGGATATGTTCATGGGAGTGCCTAAAGGTTAAGTTTAATCCATTCCAAAATGCTTAAGGAGTTATCGTGTATACTTCGACTGGTTGATGAAGATTCTATCCTTCATTTGCTTGATTTGGAGTCCAAGGAAGAAATTCAATTCACCCATCATGCTCATTTCGAACTCTCTACTCATACACTCAGTAAAATCTTTACACAAACATTCATTAGTAGCACCAAAATTAATATTATTTACATATATTTGAACAATTAATAAATCATTTTTATTCTTCTTACTAAATAAGGTAGTATTTATTTTACCATTTGCAAAACTATTTGTAAGTAAAAATGCTCTTAATCTATCGTACCATGCTCTAGGTGCTTGATTTAAACCATATAATGCTTTCAAAAGTCTAAAAACATGTTCTAGTACATCATGTTGTTCAAAACTAGGGGGTTGCTCACTTTTAACATCCATTTGAAAGAGTTTAAAACCCATGTGAAATGCAAATTCAAAAATTAGTCTAATGATCTCTAATCTAGTAACGGGAGTAAACGTCTCATCATAATCTATTTTTTCTTCTTAATTATACCCTTTAGCCACTAGTCTTGCTTTGATTCTAATAATGTTACCTTATTCATCTAATTTATTCTTAAAAACCCATTTTGTACCTATGATAGAGTGATCTACAGGTCTAGGTACTAATGCCCAAACTTTGTTTTGTTCAAATTGTTCTAATTCCTCATTTATGGCTAAGATCCAATTCTCATCATCTAAGGCCTCGTCTATAGTCTTAGGTTCGATTTTTAATATAAACGCAAGATATGATAAGTTAGAGCGATATCGAGTTGTTACCCTATAGTGAGTATCACATATAATTTAGTTTGAGAAATGATCCTTCTTGTATTTCCAATATTTTGGCAGCTCTTCATCTCTTTTTTCTTCACTTGATTCAACAATTTGTTCTTGAGGCATTTCTCCTTTATTTTCACGTGCAAGTTTTTCTAGACTTTTAGATAGATTTACATCATCAAACTCAAGTACTTCCTTTCTTTTAAAAGGGTTAGTCTCATAAAAAACAACGTACATAGATTCTTCAACTACATGCGTGTACTTATTATAGACTCTATATGATTTACTAGTTAATGAATACCCTAAGAAAATACCTTTATTTGTTTTAGAATCAAATTTTTCTAAGCTATCTTTAGTGTTTACATGTAACATTTACAACCGAAAGCTTTGAAATGACTTATTTTTAGATTCTTATCATTTAAAAGCTTATATGGTGTTTTGTTTAATTTATGTTTAATGTTTACCCTATTAATAATATGACATGCATATGTAATGACCTCGGCCCAAAAATATTTTGACGAATCATATTTATTTATCATAGTTCGTACCATTTCTTGTAACGATTTATTCTTTCTTTCTACTACACCGTTTTGTTGTGGTGTTCTAAGTGCAGAAAAGTTATGCATGATACCATGATCATCATAAAAGCATTCAAATATATCATTCTCCAATTCTCTACCATGGTCACTTCTAATAGATGCAGTTGACAGAGATTTTTCATTTTTAATTTTCTTTGCAAAACTAATAAAAAATTTAAAGTATTCATCATTTGTACTCACGAACAAAACACAAGTGAATCTACTAAAATCATTAACAATAATAAAGGCATAAGATTTTCCTCCTAAGCTAGCTACTCTAGTAGGACCAAATAAATCCATATGGAGTAATTCAAGTGGACTATAAGATGTTACATAAGTCTTGTTTTGAAATTTGACAGGTTCCACATATTTTACCCTTTTCATATTTCATGTTTGGAAGCCCTTTAACAATTTTTTTTAAATTTAACTTCTAGAATAGGTCCATACTTGCATGTCTAAGTCTTCGATGCCAAGTCTACGCACATTCACTTAAAGAAATCAAGCACTTAGCTTCAAGATTAGTAATATAGTGTAGATCAACAATATAAATATTTCCTTCTCATTTTCCTAAGAACACAATGCTATCATCATCCATATTAGAGAAAACACATTCATTTCCTACAAAACTAACTTTACATTTCTTATCATATAATTGACTAACACTTAACAAGTTATGTTTTAAACCTTCAATAAGTAGGACATTATTGATTAAAGAACAATTATCTTTACCTACTATTCTAATGCCAATTATTTTACCCTTGGCATTATCATCAAAAGTTATAAATCCTCCATCCTTTCTTTTGAAGGTAATGAATTGTGAAGAATCGCTAGTCATATGGCGAGAACAATCGTTGTCTACGTACCATTTATTTTTCTTTTTATCATAAAAACCAAAAAAAATAACTTAGGTGCCCATCTCATATTGGGTCTTTAAATGTTAATATACCCAACTCATAGCTCTTAGCTTATAATTTTAAAGGATGATTTAAAGCTGGGATATAATTGTAGAAAGGATAAGCTTTGATACGTGGTAATTGAAAAACTAAAAGCTACACCTATCAGTCAACTGGATTGACATCGGTTGATTGAATTTCGTTAGGTAGACCGATGTTACCTGTTCGATCGACCGAACACAAGACCGCATAACATAAAAACAAATACGACAATAAAAAAATAACAATTGTATAACCAATAAACAACAGTAAAAGAGAATTAGTTTGAATAAGAATATTTAGTTTTTGAAATTTACATTTTTTTTATCCTAAGAATATTATATTTCTTATAGCCATTAGAAAAGTTGTTAAGACAATTATAGCAGAAATAAGAGACATATCTACATCGTTTGTAGTAAGAGCATACTAAGGGAATGTAAGTCTTATAAGAATTTTTTGGTTTAGGCACATTGTAAGTTCTATGAAAGTATTGTTTAGGTTGTATACATAATTTTTTGTCTTGTCTAATTGAGATTTTCTTGGTTTTTGGGTTATACATAAAGGCATGATATCTAAGTTGTGACTTACTAAGTGTATTATGAGCAATCTTGGATGAACTTTCATCTTCTAAGTTCTTTCCGTTAACAAAGGTGGTTTTTCTAGTTGATGATTCATTGTTATAGCCTAAACCATGTTTATCATTTACAAGCTTTTAGATGCTTAATACTGTTTTTAAATTTTCTTTCCCTTTGTTGAATTTCTCAAGAGTTTTTTTATAGATTCAATTTCTTTTTTTATAGACTTATTTTCATTTACAAGTTCATCATTTTCGTAATTTATCAAGCCATGTCTTTTCTAAGGTCATCATTTTCCAATTTGCATGCATCTAATTCTTCTAAAGTTTTCTTGTACTTTTCATGTAATTCTTTATTCTTTTTAGTTAATTCTTCTATATACTATAATACTTCATCACAAGAATAGTTACAATGATATTCATTTTCACTAGCGGAAGAATATACCTCATTGTGCGTCATAAAACACATGTTGACTACTTCTTCTTCTTCGGAATCGTTGGATTCGGAACACGTCACTTTTAGCACTTTCTTTTTCTTTGAGTCTTTCTTTTCCTTTCTCTACATCTTCTTCTCTTTCTTTTCTTCTTTTTTCCTTTTCGTCTTATAGGTTTTAGTAATGCGACCTCAAATATCCTTTTTCATCGCATTCAAAACATATTATGTTAGATAACTTATTCTTATAAAATGACATACCTTGTTGTGTTGAGATGTTTCGCGTGAACTTTCTTAGACTTCTTGTGATAAGTGTAAATTCCTTGTTTTCGCTTCCAGACGGTGATTCTTCACGGTCGCTTTCTTCATTTTTAGATGCTTCGAAAACCACATTTTTCTTCTTCAACATTTCTTCCTAATTTTTTATATTCTTCATCCTCAATTTCGTACGTTAATAAAAAACTAATAAGCTCATCAAGAGGAAGTGTGCTGAGATCTTTAGCCTATTGTATTGCCATTTCTTTAACTTCCCATGTCTTTAGTGTGGACATTAAGTCCTAATAAGATCAATAGTTGAATAGGTCTTTCCTAGACCTTTTAAAGCACTTATAATATTGTTAAAGCGTACATACATAGAAAAAATAGTCTCATCATGCATCATACAGAAAAGTTCATAATTGTGAGTAAGTATAATTATTTTAGTTTCCTTAACTTGACTAATACCTTCATGAGTAATTTCTAAGATATCTATATATCATATGCAATTTCACACATTAATATCCTATTATATTCTTACATGCTCAAGGCACAATATAAAATATGCACGGCTTTGCAATTTAGAGACATCATTCTCTTTTCTTCTAAATTTCATTCATTTTCTTTCTTCAATACTACCTCATTTCCTACAAGTTTAGTAGGAATAGAATATCCTCGTGATACCATGGTCCACAAATCAGTGTTTTCACCCATTAAATAACATCTCATCTTATTTTTCTGATACATATGATTGTTATCATCGAAAAAGGGAGTCCTATATGGATTGTGACCTTCTAAGCTAGATGAGGAAACTATGGAATTCATGAAATGTGCCATTTAATCTTTGCTCAATAATTCATTAAAATTAAACAATATATATGAGACCTATGCTCTAATACCAATTTTTAGTCCTATATGGCACCTAACAGGGGGTGAATTAGGTTAAAAAGTTTTATGTAAATTATACAAACACTTTCAAAGAAGTTACGGAAGCTAAATAAATAAAGATGATATGAAAGAAGTTTGAAATTATTAAATAAAAATTAGAAAGTAATACAAGAAACAACTTACAAACTCTTTTTAGGCTTAGCGATAACCCTTTTATATTCTTTTTCTACGGTTCAAGAATAGCCTTATCACGTTCTTTTTTAAAGCTCAAGAATAACTTTACTAGTACAATACTTCTAGTGTATTAGAATAACACTCGCTTCTAAAAGAATATGCAATAACAATGCTTACACACTTCAAAAACAATATAAGCAGTATTCACTTTCTCAAAAATTCTCACATATGTGTTGTTTCTGCTTCTTTGTACTTTTCACCATACTCAATCAGCTATTTATACTCTTAAACATGATTAATTAGCCGTTGGTGAATCTCCAACGTTCATCTTTATAATTAATGTTGTGATCGTTATGTAATATGATCATTCCTTATTCTTTGCAGTATAATCTTCTTCGTTCAGTCGATCAATAAGCAATATTCGATCGATCGGCCTTCTGATTTTGATATGTTTGGTCGACTGGCCTAGGTTCGATCTGCCGTTCTTCTTCACAGATGCATTTGGTCAATTGACTAAAGAAGCCTTCATCCATCTTTTTGCTAGTCAC
>JAOXYD010000008.1:21560178-21577212 GCA_028565735.1 Pinacopodium congolense | reverse complement strand
ATCCTAAAAAATATTCATACAAAATTGCATAGTCTATTCCATTTGATGGAACAAAAAAACTTAATGTCGTTTATAAATTGTACAACGAATATATTAGTAGATATCATGAGAATGATAAGCAAAAACTATTTTACAAAGGATTATTCTCCAATCATAAACCCATGATAAAATAATATTAAAATCTTTAAACACCTTTTCTTGACAGTTTAAAATTTTCTTTTTATATCTTAATGGAAAATGAACTACATAATATAGGTGTTAGGAATTATGATTCAAACTATAGTACAAGCTCTCTTAATTATAAGGACTTTTCAAAGTCATTAATGATGTCTTTAATTAAAATAATATGACAAAAACCTTTTATATAGAGAATTAGTCGATATTGTTAGGAAATTAAGATGTGATTGAATCACGTGTAGTTAATACAAAAAAAAATATTTTGATTTCCTAAAAAACCAAGATTACTTTAAACTATAATAATATTAAATAAGAAATAAAATAAAACATAAATTGAAATTCGTACCTTATTATGAAGTTTGATCTATGTCTTTGTCTTCTCGAATTCTAATAGAAGAATTACTTTAGATATACACTTGTCTAACCTTTAACAATATCCACAAACTAAATTTTGAATAAACTCAACAATTAAGAGGAATAAAACAAGAAGTTATAGTCCCTCTCATGTTTTTATTTTATATAGAAAAACATAAGATATTTCTTAATATCAAAACTAAATATAGTTACAATTAAAGTCTCACTTTAATTATAATTATTATTTAATCTTAATATAATCAAATATCATATATTTGACCATGAAGTTTCTTAAACCTTACAATTTACTTCAACTTAATTAATTTTATTCTTTTCAATTAAATTTTCTATGTAATCCATTAGGTTCTTAATATGTTGACAATTATTATAAATTATAACTATAATTCATAATTAGAATTAGATAAATTAAAACTCATTTTAATTTATTTTTAGTTCTCTAATTAAATAATTTATAATCATAGATTAAGATTGAAGTTTATTAATATATCATGACCATCGAAATATTAGGAATGTCAAAGTAGTTTTGAGTTAATCTGTCTGTGCATAATTTGTTTGTATAATTTAATCATTTCGTCATATAATATTCCAATTAGATATAGGATATAGAACTAGTGTCTACTCTATTTGAGTCTAATCATAGTAGTTCTCTACTATTAGTTATTGATTTTATTAATAACATTTGAAAAGTATTTGAAAAGTATTGTTCTACATTGACTAAAGATTTTTTAAATCAATATTAATCGAGAACAATAAAATATTCTCTCTAATTACTTTAGGATGATGAATCCTATATTGATCACTCAACTACTTTCATATAGTTTGCACTCCATCTAATAACTACCAAGTGAACTATTCATGGTTAGAATAGGTCATAAGTAGTATCAAAATATAAAAATTCATGTATAAGATAACTTTGGTAAGCTCAAGTTTAAGGATCAAGTATACAATCATTACAATGAGTATTTCTATAGATATATAAATAATGTTTTATATGGAATTCTCATATTGAATCAGTTTAATTAACTTGTTCTCTAATAAATACCAATGCATTTGTTTAAATATTTTTATATTTTAATCTAAGAGATTGACTACTTCCTTTATAAGAAAAAAAACATAACATGTGTTAGTCTTTTAATTCTATCAATGTTCAATCTTAATAAAGCAATAATTAGAAATAATTTATGGACAATAATTAATTGCAATATAAATCTTATAGTTATGATTTCTATCATAATTTAATTATAAAATATATTTATTTCATGAATTTTATCTTATACAATAGTAAATTAAATAAATATATATAAGATAAATAATACTTTTAATAAAATATGTCACAACTTTAGATCAACTGATTGGTTAAAAGGCATAAACTAACAAATATATACTTATTTAAAACATGTTTCACTGTAAAGTAATTTGTATAAAAAAAAAACGGGGTGAGAAATACTCATTTTCTTTCCAAAAGAAATACACGTTTTCAAAATTTCTACCAAAATTAAAAATAAAATCACAATCATATGAGAAAGAGGCCCTTGGGAGGAGATGAGCCCAAATAATTTTGCTCGACCCATTGATGGGCTCTTGTTCAGTACCCCGCTCTCCATAATTTCACGGTTTCTTTGTCAGTATCGCGTTCGCTTCCACCCTGAGAACTCACCGAGCATGTTGATGCTCCGTCCAAAATGAAACTCTGTCCTTCTCGCATACCCTTCCCAAAGATCACCATTTCCAAATACAGAAGCTTTTGCACTTTTTGGTCCTGCGTAATTCCAGAAACTATCAGCAATGTGAAAGACAAGGACTTGGAGTTTGTGGCAATTCTGAGGAACATATTACGAGGAAAACAAAGCTGGAAACATGCGTTGAATGATCCATTTGTTTCGAGTAATTTGAGGCCTCACCACATTGAGAAGATTTTGCTGCAGAGCCTGGATGATTCCAAGCTGGCTTTAAGGTTCTTCAATTTTCTGGGCTTGCACATAAATTTTAGCCACTCAACGTTATCCTTTTGTATTCTAATTCACGCTCTGGTCAATGCTAAGCTGTATTGGCCTGCTTCTTCTCTCTTCCAAACATTGATTTTTCGCGGGACTGGCCCAAGAGAGATTTTTGACAATCTCTTGGACTCTTTCAGGAGATGTAAAGTTAACTCCAGCCTGGGGTTTGATTTGTTGATTCAAAGTTATGTGCAAAATAACAAAAGCTTCGACGCCGTTTCCATATTCAGATTGATGGCGACTTGTAATTTAATGCCTGAAATCAGGACTTTGAGTGCGCTTCTTAATGGGTTTTTGAAGATTAGGCAATTCGACATGGTTTTAATGTTGTTTCATGAGATTGTAAACTTGGGGGTTAGACCTGACGTTTATATTCAGGCAGCGGTGATTCGAAGTTTGTGTGAATCTAGGGATTTTGTTAAGGCCAAGGACATGATATATTGGCTGGAATCCAATGGGTATGATTTGAATTTAGTGGCATATAATCTGTTGATCAATGGCCTTTGCAAAGGGCAGAGAGTTTGGGAAGCTGTTGAGATCAAGAATGGTTTAGCTCGGAAAGGACTGAAAGCAGATGTAGTAACTTATTGCACTTTGGTGCTTGGGTTATGCAGGGTGCAAGAGTTTGAAGTTGGCTTGGAGGTGCTGGAGGAAATGATTGAGATGGAGTGTATTCCAAGTGAGGCAGCTGTTTCAAGCCTTGTTGAAGGGCTGAGGAGAAAAGGGATGACTGAGAAGGCTTTTGATTTGGTAAATAAGGTTGGTGGGATTGGGGTGATGCCCAATTTGTTTGTATACAATGCCTTGATTAATTCTTTATGTAAAGAAGGAAAATATGACAAAGCAGAGTTGCTTTTTAATGACATGGGAAATAAAGGTTTGTCTGCAAATGATATCTCTTATTCTATTCTAATTGACTCGTTTTGCAGGAGGGGGAAAATGGATACTGCAGTGCTTTTCCTTGATAGAATGACTATTGCAGGGATAAAAGTTAGCGCCTATCCCTTCAATTCCTTGATAAATGGTCACTGTAAGTTGGGGAATTTGAGGACAGCAGAGTATTTCTTTTCCGAGATGATTCATAGAGGATTGACACCAACTGTTGTAACTTACACAGCATTAATAAATGGGTACTGCCATGAAAAAGAGTTAAATAAGGCTTTTAGACTGTATCATGAGATGACAGGGAAGGGCATTGCACCAAATGTATACACCTTTACAGCACTTATATCTGGGCTTTGTCAAGTAAATATGATGACTGAGGCTAGTAACTTGTTCAATGAAATGGCTAGACAGAAGGTTATACCAAATGAGGTAACTTACAATGTCATGATTGATGGTTATTGCCGGGAAGGAAACACACTAAAAGCCTTTGAATTGCTTGAGGAAATGGTAGAGAAGGGTCTTGTTCCAGATACATATACCTACAGGTCTCTAATAAGTGGGCTTTGTTCTACTGGTAGGGCATCTGAAGCCAAAGTTTTCATTGATAATCTTCACAATGAGCATCATAAATTGAATGAGATATGTTATAGTGCACTTCTCCATGCCTATTGTAAAGAGAGGAGATTTAAGGATGCATTGAATGCCTGCCGTGAGATGGTGAATAGAGGTGTGGACATGGACCTTGTGTGTTATGCTGTACTTATAGATGGTAGTATGAGGGAACATGACACAAAAGCTTTCTTTGCTCTTTTGAAGGATATGCGAGATCAGGGATTAAAGCCTGATAATGTAGTATATACAAGCATGATTGATTGGCACAGTAAAGTGGGGAATCTAAAGGGCGCATTTGAGCTTTTGGATATAATGGTTGAAGAAGGATGCACTCCTAATATTGTAACATACACAGCCCTGATAAATGGTTTGTGCAAGGCTGGATACATGCATCAGGCCGAGCTTCTTTGCAAGAACCTGCTGGTTAGTGATTCTTCTCCAAACCATGTCACTTATGGTTGTTTTCTAGACCAACTTACAAAGGAAGGAGACATGGAGAAAGCTTTAGAGCTTCATAATGTCATGCTTGATGGGTTGTTAGCAAATACAGTTTCACATAATATACTTGTCCGTGGCTTCTGCAAATTGGGTAAGTTTGAGGAGGCAACCAGAGTTTTAGATGGGATGACAGAGAATGGTATTTTCCCGGATTGCATCACTTATTCAACCATCAATCTATGAGTATTGCAGAAGGGGCAAATTACCAGAAGCTGTCAAGTTATGGAACACCATGTTAAATAATGGTCTCCTGCCTGATGTAGTAGCATATAACTTTTTGATACACGGTTGTTGTCTTGCTGGAGAAATAGGAAAGGCTTCTGAATTGAGAGATGAAATGATGAAAAGGGGTCTAAAGCCGAAGAGATTGCGATCCGGTGGACTAACTCACATAGATAACTAAAGAGAATCCATATTTTTTAGTGGACAGATTGCTGTGCTTGTAGATTAGTTGTGTAATATGTGTTAATCTCGATTAGGATGACTCAAAAGCTGGCCATCGTTTTATTAAAGGATCATTAGAGAAAGAATTTAGCCTGTATGTAGCAGTGGAAAGATATTCTTGCATTTAAAATGCTCGCTTGTAAAATAGATTTTTTTTTCCTAGCAATTGAGTTGGCCTCCACTAATTTCTATGTTTTTTACATCAAAGTGAACTTTTCGCCCCTTTTTTCACTTGTTGTTTATTAAGTTGATTTATAATCCTTTTATTTTTTTAAAATCTTTATAAACATAAAAAATTTTCCGTAATGACCGTACTTTCCCTGACCAAATAGATCTAATTTCTATAATAATTTTTACCTCTATTCCTTTACCCAAGTAGATTTAATGAGTATGATGACTTGTTACATTTTTTTTACTCAAAATAAAAATATTAAATTATATAATAATTTGTTTCTGTTTTTATTTTTAGTTTTCTTTTTTATCTTTTAAATACAAAAATAAAAAAACAGTATAAAAACTAAAAAATAACATATAAATACAATACGAAAATTAAAAAATAGCATAAAAGTACAAAAAAATATACAAAAACTAATAAAAATATACAAAAATAAAAATAAAAAACTGAACCAAACTAACTCTTAAATTATGTTTAGATCATCAAATATATTCTCACACAAGACATATCATGAATCTACATATTACACATTTTATAACAACATATATCACATTTATATATGGGTTAAAATTACTCTAGACTTTCATAATTTAGTAAACTATTAATTAGATTATTATAGTTTCAAAACTATCAAATAGACTAGTAAGATTTTAAATTATTTTTATTCATTAGTCATTAATTATTTTTATTCTATGTGGACTAATGGCATGTCCACGTGGCACATTTGGGGATATGCGACAATGCCACGTAATGCTGAACTAATAAGTAAAAGTAATTTGAAATATTAAGGATCTATTTGGTAGTTTATTAAATTGTATAAACCTAATTGACAGTTTACTAAATTTCAAATACCAAAATGATTTTAAATCCAACTAATAAATTATTTTAATAATTAAATAAAATTTTAAAAAATAAAAAAGTCGTTTTAATAAAGTATAAGGATTTTAAATTTAAATTTTTAAAAAATCAAACAATCCACACAAAAATATTTTACCTTTTACAAGTTCGATATATACGATATTGGAAATATGTGAGAAAAAGGTAAATATATTTATTCATAAATAATATAGTATAATTGTTTTAAGTTAATAAATTTTTTGAATTGATAATAATTTTGTTTAGATATAATTTTACATAGCTTAAACTTAAAAGGATTTTAATATTCAATTTCAATTGAATCTAAATAAAATAGAATATAACTTTTTGTATTTAAAATTTTACTTGAAATAATGTGAGGCATTTGTAAAATTGGATGTATAAGCTTTTTTAACTTCATTCCGGATTCTATAAGAAATATACAAAAAAAAACTTTTAATTTACTTCTAAAAAAACTTTAATAAAAAAAGAAGTAAAAAGGCAAATTTTATTAAATCTAATTTAAGTCATTAATTTTATATCGAATTAAACTAATAATTTTAAACCCAATTGAATTAATTTTTGATTTAAAATTAATGAATTATATTGGATTTAAATAAATTTAAATTTAAGATTAAAATCATATTTAAATTTGAAGAAGTTTGAAAACTATATATTTAAATTCAATCAAAATTGAGTATAAGAAAGTACTTTAGTTCATATGAAATCATATTTATTTAATTATTAAAATTTTATTTTTAATTATTAAAATAATATATTAATTGGGTTTTAAATTATTTTGGTCTTTGTAGTTTGGTTCCTATAGTTTGGCAAGGTATTTATTAGATCCCTATAGTTTGGTAAACTATTAAATAGGTCCGTAAGGTTTCAAATTACATTAATCCATTAGTCTGGTATCACGTATCATTACCTCATATCTCCAAATGTGCCATATGGGCATGCCATGTAGATATACCGTTAGTCTAAATAGGATAAAAGTAACGGAGGACTAACAGATGAAAGTAATTTAAAAGTTTATGAACTTTTAAATTACTTTCATGGGCATGCCATGTATCACGTAGCGTTACCTCATATCTCTAAATGTGCCACATGGGCATGCCATGTAGATATACCGTTAGTTTAAATAGGATAAAAGTAACGGAGGACTAACAGATTAAAGTAATTTAAAAGTTTATGAACTTATTTAATAATTTTAACACCATAAGGGCTTAATTAATAGTTTTCTAAATTACAAGGGTCCTGGATGATTTTAGTCTTAGATATATTATTATTACATAATGAGACATGTGAAAATTCTTTCAAATCATGCTGTTATTTTTTCGTAAAAACAAAAATACCAATAATTTATTTTACACCTTTATCAAAAAGTCTTAAATCTCCAAATTGTTGTGTTTTTATGCCAATCTTGGTTTAAAGACAGATGACATTCGTGATAGAATAACAGGTTAAAAGAAAGAAGAGTATAATGGCAATTGAAGAGGAATAAAATTTTGGAACAAATGACTTTCTTTATTGATATAATTTTTTTGCACATTGATTACAATTGAGAATAACTAATTTATAGACCATTCACTAACTAAAAGAACTTAAGAATCATGAAGAAATAAGATAAACATGACTAGATTTTATCCTAAATGAACATGACTAGAATATAATCTCACATGATTAATGTGAGAATATCATAATAAAAGATAACAAAAAATAAACCATAATAATTTTTATCCAAATAAAATTGGAGTTATATCAGCATCCCCCTTCAATCTTGATTCGGCATTGTGGTCATGCCAAGAATACTCAGTAGCTTCACAAAAGTTTCAAACTTTAACGGCTTGGAAAAAATATTAGCCACCTGATTTTTTGATTTATAAGGTTTTAGTTCAATCTTTTTCTTCTCGACTAGGTCCCTTACAAAATAGAAATGAATGTTAATATGTTTGCTTCTTCCATGTGCAACACAATTCTTGGTTAAATTAATTGCAGAAATGTTGTCAATAAATATTTTCAAAGTTCTCTCAATTGGCATAAGAAGTTGACTCATTAAATTACTCAACCAAACTGCTTATCATGAGCTAGAGACTACAATAACATATTATGCTTCACATGTTAAGCTTGGTTCTTTAATGACCACTAGCAAACTATGTTATCATAATTAAAATAATAACTTAAAGTTCTTTTATGGTCATTCAAATTTTAACCTTATTTGATGTCTGAATATCCAACAAAATCACAGTTATTAGAAGAAGAACAAAATAATCTAAAACTATGGGTGCCTTTTAAATATCGTATGATACTTTAAGCCACTTGCGAGTGATATTGAAATGGTGATTCCATTAATCTCTAATTAAACCAACTCTATAGGAGATGTTTGGCCTTGTAAAAGTGAGACTTAAAGTTCCACGAGAGTTCTTGTAGAATTACAATTGAACATTTTATACTTCTTTATGATCTCAACAACACATCTCTTTTGAGAAATAAAAATCCCATCATTTCTTTAAATTAATTTAATTCCAAGGAAGTTTGACATAGACTAAGATTGGTGATTTCAGATACCTACATTATAGTCTTCTTAAAGACTTCAACCATACTTGGCTTATTTCCTGTAAAAATTAAGTCATCAACATATAGGCACACCATTAAGATATCACCTAAATTGTTGACTTTCATATACAACGCATTTTCGGAGGGACATTTTCTAGAGCCAACCTTTAAGGAGAAAGAATGAATTCATTTATTCCACGCTCTTGAAGCCTATTTTAGACCATGTAAAACTTTCTTCAATCTTCACACTTTATTGTCATTGCCTTATTTTATGAAACCAGGATATTGCTTAACAAACACTTCTTCTTCAAGTGGGCTATTAAGGAAAGTTGATTTCACATCTATTTGATGAATTTATAGTGATTTTGTACAGCCATAGCAATTAAAAGTCTAATAGTTTCCATTCGAGCGACTGGAGCAAACACTTCTTAATAGTCATAACCTAGTCGTTGTTCGAATCCCTTTGCCACCAATCTTACCTTGTGCCTTTCCAACTTACCATTTGATTTGATATTGGTTTTAAAAACCACTTCACATAAATGACCCTATGGCATCGTGAGAGATCACTAAGCACCTATGTATCGTTTCTTTCTATGCTTTAATTTCCTCTTGCATAGCTATAAACTAGTTGGGATCTCTGGCTGCTTCTTCCAATGTTACAGGTTCAAAATATGCAAAGAAAGCAAACTGTACTAGTTCTCTATTATTATTGACTTCACTATCAATATTTACCTCATAATCTTGTAAATGTATCAATTGTTGACACTGTTATTGTGGCTTGCTAGATTCAATCAGTAGATGAGACAAAGATGAATCTTATATTGAACTTGATGGGATTTCTCCATTTAATGTTGGGCTCTTATTCTTTTTCTTTTAGAAAAATAATAGCTTTTTAAGGATGAGCATCCTTGTTCCAGTCCCAAACTTCTTCTTCAGCAAAAGCCACATCCTGACTTATAATTACCTTCTTTGTAATATGATTGAATAATTTGTATCCTCCGTATTTATAGCCAGTAAAGATCATTTTTTCAGCTAGACCATCTAACTTTTTCTTTGTCTTTGCTAGAATATGAGCATAAATAATAGCACTAATCATTTTCAGATGCTTTACACTGGGCTTAACACCACTCTAAGCTTCTGCAGGAGTAAGATTTGGAACTCCCTTTGTTGGAGATTTATTCAGGATATAGACAGAACATAAGAAGGCTTCTCCCTAAAAAGAATTTGGCATTCCCTTGGCTTTTAGCATGCTCTTTACTATGTTCATAATTATTATGTTTTTCCTTTCAACAACTCCATTATATTGAGGAGTGTAAGGAAGAGTAACTTCATGTTATATTCGTTGTTCTTCCTAAAATTCTTTAAATTAATTGGAATTGTATTCTCCTTCACTATCGATATGCAAAGCCTTAATAAAACAACCACTTGCTTTTTAACATTTATCTTAAATTTCTTAAAACAATCAAGAACTTTAGATTTCCTTTATAAGAATTATACCCATGTTTAACGAGTAAAGTTGTTAATAATAGTTATGAAATACCTATTATTTCCATTTGATAAGGTACTCATTGAGCCACACACATCAGAGTGAATGAGTTCAAGAGATTGAGATGCTTGTTTTTGTTATTCAGCTACAAAAGCCATCCTATGATGTTTTCCAAAAGACAATAGTGCATGCTTAACATAACTGATTAGGATGATGTATGCTTGGTAACCCTTTTATGATATTTTCTTGAGCAAGCATTTTTAGGCTATGAAAATTAAAGTGTATAAACCATAGATGCTAGAGCCAAGATTTGTCTTTTATATTGATATTTACGCAACTATAAACACCATCAGAGATATAAATTTGAAACATATGAATTTTTTTTGTGAAAGGAGTCTTAAGAATAAACGTACCTCGTAAATAAAAAAATATAGAGTTTACGATCATGAAGAATCATTATGTACCCCTTCTTTAGAAACTAGCTAACAATCAATAGATTTGTCTTCATTTCTGGCACATAAAAAACATTTGAAATATACTTATAATCTCCATTCTTTAAGTTGATAAGAATATGTCCTTTTCTTATGACCATAATGATACTATCATCTACAAATTTAACTTTGGAATGGAATGATTCATCAAAGTCAACAAATAGATCTCTTTTTCTACACAAATAATTGGTACATTCAGTATCAAGAAACCGAGTGTGATAATTTAGTATCTCACTTGCTGCAGTGACTATTAAGAAAGTATGACCACCATCACCGTCATCAAAATTTTCTTGTACATAATGAGCAATTTGGACACTACTTTTGCTTCTACACTCATTAACATAATGTCCATATTTATGATATATAAAACACTTGATATTTGATTTATCATACCTCGTTCTACTAAGTCTGCATCCACGACTTCTTATTAATTTTTGGTGGTTTGATTATGATTTTTCTTAATCATTTTCTTGATTACTTCCAATTCTATAATTGTTAAGTCAATCAATGTTTAATTATCTAAACAATCCATTAAACAATCTATTAAATTAAATAACAAAATTAAACTAAGCTAAATTATCAATTTTCAATCTAAACCTTAGGATATTGGATTTTCAAGTGAAACACCAATTGTAACTGCCACAGCTTCTATTATTCAGGAAATGATCACCTCATCCTCATCCTCTCCCATGGGTACCACTAGTTCTCTTACTTATGTCACCACTTTGTTCATCTTTGATAGAAACGTAAACTTGGAGGCTTGCTTAATTGGTTTATGAACCTTCTTCTAATTTATATGTTGCTCATGGCATTGTAAAATTCAAGATACTTCATCAACAGTCATTGAGGACAGATCATGGGCTTCTTTAATGGCCACACAATGTGTTCAAATTCAAAATTTAACGATTGCAAAATCTATTCAACTATAACTTTCTCTTTATGTTCCTCTCCATATATTTTCAGATGATTTTTTAAAGTAAGAAGTAGAGTTAGATAATTGGCTACCATCTTGGATGATTCCATTTGCAAAATTTCATATTGGCATCTCAAGGTTTGGAGTCTTACCTTCTTGACTCTCTTTAAACCTTTATACATTGTCACCAAGGTGTCCTAGGCTTGCTTGGATGCGATTGCACCTGCAATATTATCAAAAACTTTATCATTCACTCCTTAATGAATAAAGCATAAGGTCTTCTTATCCTTTTTCTTATATTCATGATGATTAGCCTTTTCGCATTACTTGCTCCATCTTTAAGATCAATAACATCATTCTCTATGACACCTAGAAACTTATAGTAGTACCCTCATTTAGACAATCCATCAATTTCAATTCTTCCTATCCAAAATCGAAATTGAAATTTGGGTAGAACTATTCATAGCTATATCTCTGACACCACTAATAGAATAATAGATCAAAAGAAAAAAGAGCATAATTGCAATTAAAGAGGAACAAAGATCTGCAGCAAAGGACTTTATTTATTAATGGAAATTTTCTATACATAAATTAAAATCAAGAAAAACTAATTTATAGACATTCACTAACTAACAAAACTTAAGAATTAGGAAGAAATAAGATAAACATGATTAGTTTTTGTCTTAAATGAACAGGACTAGAAGATAATCTTACATGATTAATATGAGAAAATCAGAACAGAAGATAAAAACAACTAAATTATAACAATTTTTTACCCTAATAAGGTCAGGATTACACCAATAGTTAGAAGTAAAATTTGTAAGAGAATTTATTCTAAGACAAGTTTTACCATATCTTAAGTCGAGAATGGCAACTTTATGGCTTGATTTCTATTTAGTGTTTTGGATAGGAAATTTTCTTCTTATGCCACTTCAATTAAAGTTTCAAGTTTGGCTTGTTTGGTTCAGCTTCTGTTTTTGGTTTTTAGTTTTAGTTTTAGTTTTTTATTTTCTGCTTTGTATTGTTGTTTTCTATTTTTATTTTTGGTAGCTATTTCTTTTTTTGTGAAAAAACAAAACAAAGCCAAAATCATGTATGATTTATAATTTTGATACAAAATTGGGAAAGATTAACTTGTGATAAAATGTTTTAGTGTGTTTATAATGTATTATGCAATCCATTGTAATCCCTCTAACACATCTAGGACTTGCATAATATCATCACACTTTCACTATCACACTTGCATATTTTAATATTTTAATATTTAAAATATTTAAATTCTTTTTGAAAGTTTATGAAAGGTTAAGATTATTTTTCAACGTTCTGAAAAATTAAGGTCTGATTTGAACATTGGTTAAAACATTAGGGTTGAAATTATCCTTTTTTCCTAAAACATAACATAACTTTTTAATAATTTTAAAAATAAAAATTTTAAAAATAAATGGACTATTTTTAAAAAATAAATACGGATTTTATTTACCCTGTGGACTATCTAATTAGAGTTGACATGTGTGGCTTTAGTGCTGATAACGACAAGTTAAAATATAAATAATTTGAAACTTAAGGCACTTTAATGTTATTTTTGAGACATTTGGCAACTACTACAAAATTGAGACAAGTTTATTCTTATTTTTATATAATTTACCCAATTTTTAAATGGATTTTTTTGACTTGCAAACCTATTGATTTTTCCTTTAAAAAGAAAATTTGAATCTGGGTCAACTTTAATAATAAGGACAAACAAAGTATTTATTTGATTTACTTTTTTTATTTTCTGGATTTGTTTATGTATTTTTTTTATCAATTTATATATATTTTGTAATTTTTGTAATTTTTTGATTTTATTTATGTATTATTTTTTATTTCTATAATATTTAAAAATATATATGTTTTAATTTTTATATTTTAAAAAATAAAACTAGAAAATGAAAATAGAAATCATTTTCATACATACGCAAAGGAAATGAAGAGCCTCTCGATTAAATTACCAAATTGGCGTCCTCAGTTGTCTGAGCTTATAAGTTATAAGGTAGCAAGAAGGACATTTTGTCGTCGTTGTCTTAACTCCGCTAGAAGATTACGTCATTTCTCTTGACCTTTTTAGCCACGTCACCTATCCGTGTCTTGTCATTGGCTTCAGGAACCGTCCGCTGGAAACTTAATCTAACGGAGGAAATATCCCACAAACCAGACGGATCAGTAATATCTTAATAACTCAAGAGATTGCCCACCGTAGATTAGGATATTTTTCTAATATAATCTGACGGTGTATTACTTCCCATGTCACTTATCCGCGAGGATGCCTATCAACCAATAAGCTTTTGGTTTAGCTTCTAATATATTGATAGTTTCCACTTCATTTTCTCATCATCAAAAACAACTCTCTTTATCTCTCTCCTTATCTCCTAGCGTTCCTGTGGCAAGAAACCCAAATCAGAATCAATCCCTAGGTCCCTTGCTCTGCAATCGAATGGCGCCTAAGGCAGATAAGAAACCCGCGGAAAAGAAGCCAGCGGAGGAGAAGAAGACGGTGGCTGAGAAAGCTCCTGCGGAGAAGAAGCCAAAGGCCGGCAAGAAGCTGCCTAAGGAAGGCGGTGCGGCGGCCGGAGACAAGAAGAAGAAAAGAACGAAGAAAAGCACAGAGACGTACAAGATCTACATATTTAAGGTGTTGAAGCAGGTGCATCCAGACATCGGAATCTCGAGCAAGGCTATGGGTATTATGAACTCCTTTATCAACGATATCTTCGAGAAGCTGGCACAAGAATCTTCGAGACTGGCTAGGTATAACAAAAAGCCTACTATTACTTCTAGGGAGATCCAAACTGCTGTGAGATTGGTGTTGCCTGGGGAGCTTGCCAAGCACGCCGTCTCTGAGGGGACGAAGGCTGTTACAAAGTTTACTAGTTCTTGAATTCGTAGGCTTGGGGTTGTGTGTTAGGGATTTTCTGATGTGAATGTGATTAGCCTTATGGTTTAGTTACCAATCACTGATTATGTTTATTTGACTGTTTTGTAAGTGAAGATTGGATCTATTCGATCCAAGTGTTTGTAATGGTGGATTGAAATATTAAAAATCTAATCTTGTTTCAGTCATGTTGCAGCGTTCTTTCAACCAAGGGGATGTTTTTGTGAGTGCCAGACCTTGATTTGTTAGAAACAAATACAATAAAATCTTGGTTCTAATGTTTCAAAATACAATTTTATACGGAACCTTCCTTTTCTTTCTTTGTACGATAAGGGACCGAGAATCCTCTTCTATCACCGAGAATTTAGATGAAGTGTAAGAAAATTGGTGGACTACTCGCTTAATAAGCTACCAATTTTCAAATGTATCGAGCCTTGGAAGGCAAAGATGATCTAGTTTAGACCATAAAAGCTAAAAATGTTATTAAGAGAATGCTCTTCCTCTCTTGGCACGATTGTTGAAAAGGTGTACGAACAAAACAAGCTAAAATATTTTTTCTTAAAAGAATGCTCTCAAGCATTATGAATGTACTCCTTACTTTACCCAAAAATAAGAAAGAAAGGCAGAGATGCTCCTTCCTTTTGTTTTATAGATAAAGCGATGGAAGAATATATTCAGGAAGCATTACGAGAACAGGACCTTTTTCATGTAAAGAAGATTAGGATATTTGTTGATTCTTTTCAGAGCGTTGGGAGGCCGAATGAGTCCTGAAGAGCATTAACATTATCCCTCCCACCATCCTTATCCTAAGGTTTAAACATGGTGCATGAGATTTAGTAATTAAATCAGGCTACATTTTTCCTAAGAACCACTTTGATAATCACGTCATACTATCGGTTAAAAAGTTCGAATAGGAATAATTTTACAGCAAGCAAGTAAAAAGATACTTCTTAACTGTGGAGATTTATGATAATATTCAATTTTAAAAGAGTCACATCGCTTTACTCTCCGAAAAAGAATTTATTCATATTCCCTTACTTTCTTGCAGCATGTCGAATTTATTTTTAACAATAGCAGCACAAAATTGTAAGAATATTTACATTTTTAAATTCTAAGAGCTCACATATCTAACTTTTCATATAAAACCTTTTAACACAATTTGAAAAAACCCAACTGTTCCAGATCTGTATAAACAATAATGGTAATAAAAATTTATCTTGATCCATAACTATTAGTTTATCATTATAAGAAAAGAATTAAAACACATTTTTCTTGTGATTTCTCCTCTCTCAACTTTTCTCTATTGTAGATTCTTTGATAGCCAAGAATTTGATAAAAGAAAAACTTTTCTTTGTTAGTTCTTAAAAGGGAAAGGGGATGGATTTATTTCAAAATCCTTTTTTTGACTCTAATTTTTTTAATGACAATAATCATCATATTAGGCTCTGCTCCTATTAAAATTGACCTAACAAGTTACATGAGCCACTAAAAATAATCTAGCAATCTTTCACTTGACGTATATTATAATTTGGTGATTTAATAACAAATTATAAATGCGCACCATATATTAAATCTTTCAAGTAATTATCCATAATTGAATTGAAATGATCAAATCGTGATCGTTATAAGTTATTTAACGATATGATTCCTTCTACATATCACATAATCAACTCAATTTAAAATAATTTTAATTGAAGAATATCATAATCCTTAACTTTATTGTCTTTTAAAAGACATGAATCATCAAATAAAAACAATATATGTATATAATATACTGTGGTTAATAAGCTAACAAACGGAAACATAACTTTAATTAAATTCATAAGTGTCATATGAACAAGTCAACCACGTTTATATAGATACGGCTAACGATGACTTGTCCATAATACTCATTCATTCAACATGGCCAACAAATATTTTAGGCAGCAATCCTTTAGTTAATATATCTGTTATCATCAAATTAATACCAAAATGCTTTATTGATATTTTTATTTTTGCACTTCTTTTATAGACATATATTTCAAATTCATGTATTTTGTACTTTTTGAATACTTATCATTCTTAAGGAAGAAGGCAGCTACGGAATTATCAAAGTAAATTGTTAATGGTCTAACTATATTATCGACAATACTAAACTTTAAGACAAATGTTACAAATTCAACTTTTATAGCAGAAGTAGTAATGATATATTACTTTATTCAAATCAATTAGAAAAAATAATTAAATGTGGATTTCTTCGAGTCCACAAATTCGACAAAGTTTAAATCTGAGTTTCCAATCACTTCAAGATAATCTATCTTTTTGTACGAAAGCATATAATCCTTAGTATGAGACTTTATTTGTAGCTTTTTAATGGCCTATTATGGGATTATTTTGATACCGACTTAATATTCCATTAACAAAGCTAATATCTGGCCAAATATACCCGAGCATTCATTAAGCTTCCAACTGCTAATACAAAAGGAATGAATTCTGTTGGCTTTTGATCCAAATTATTCTTGAGACGTTATCACACTGGATGCCATGCTTATATCTTTCGTTTCAAATTTCTTAAACAGAAATATCTTTACATCACGTATCATGCCAACATTATTAGTATTAAGAAGGATATTATCAGCGTATAGGACCAAAAATAATGGCGTTGCTCCCTGCGACTGAC
>JAOXYD010000008.1:21536703-21550855 GCA_028565735.1 Pinacopodium congolense | reverse complement strand
TTAATTATTATATAATTTTAAACCATATGAAATAAAAATAAAAATATATCTAATCAAATTTTTTATATGGATTATAACATAAGTAAAATTAATATAAAAAATAAATATTAAACATATAAACAATAGTCAAATAATATTATATAAATATAAATCCCAAATAAATATTCAAGTTGAGTAAATAATTAAATACATAATAAATTATGCATTTTATTATAATGTAAGAAAATTTACAATATGTTTCCATGTATCATTATATTAAATGCATAATTTATTTTGGGATATGTGGATATGAGAGTATTGCAGGTATTATGTTAAAAACATAAGGGCAAAAAGGACTAAAAAAAAGGCTCATTAATTGCTCTGAAACATCTACATGAAAAAGTCATTTTAGAGGATTTTTCTAGAAGCTCCAAATTTAAACTTATTAAAAAGTTGTATTTTAACTGTAAAAAAAGCCATCTTTATTAAAAAAATACTTTTTAATTCCACAGCCAAACATCTATTTTTTAACAAAAAGGCTTTTGTAGTAAAAAAAGTGCTTATTGACCTTCCAAAAGCCCATTCAAACAAGTACTAAAACATCTATTAATCACGGTGCGCTGCCTGGACTAGTATTTAAGTACCGTTGTAGTATTATAACCCATTTAGTATTGATGCCAAAAATATGTGCAATTGCATCTACTAGAGCTTATAATTGTCATTATTTCTATGTTTAAAATTTTCTTTTTATGTGTAATTAAAGGTTAACTCTAATGGAATTCTTACTTTTTTATGATTAGGAAGATTGAAGAATGTTTGGAGTTTAAATTGATCCTTAAAAAGGAAAAATTGAATGAGAAAAAGCTAAATTTGGATGATGAAAAGTGTTTTGAAAGAAAAAGCATTTAAACTAATTAGGCGTTTGTGCAGTGGCTGGAAAGACTACTCTAGGGATGTTGGTAAGGATTCCTATTGGTGTTAGGACTCCTGTCAAAATTGATGGCAAATTTTATTTGTTTCCCAATTGATAAGGGGAAATTTTTATTTGACTTTAGGGACCCATTTTTAGTTAGGTTTAAGAATATATTAGGGTTTCTTTTCTTTATAACTATGACCTTTTATTTTTCCTTTTCAATTTAGGAGTATTTTTTTCTCTTTCTCTCTCTATTTTTATTATGTGTCTTTATAGCCTTTCATAGGTAAATTTTTTCTTTTTGGTTGAAGGGAATTGAAACTTCAAACTTTATGGATTGATAGATATTTTGATTTTACGACAATTTGATTTTTTTTATTCAAGTATTAAATCTTCTTTTTGTTTTTACACTCTATGACTATTTTGATTAATTGCTAGGATGACCAACTAGATTATTAATTCTTATGATCTATAATTAGGTTACATATTGGATTCGTAATTGTTCAAATCCATTTAATCGAAGTGACAACTAGAATTTAAGAATTCCCTACGTCAAGAATTTTTATTTCCTAGATAGAAGGTTTAACTAGGTTAAATGTAACTACTTATGCATATGTTATTTAGCTTCTCTGGTCTTTCAAAGGTTTAACTAGGTTAAATGTAACTACTTATGCACATGTTATTTAGCTTCTTTGGTCTTTTAAATTCATAATGCTATTATTTAATTGAATCTTAAATCGTATCTAGGTTTGTTAAATAGATAAGGTTAATTAAATCACTTGTTGAAGATTAGCTAATCATAATAAAAGATAAGAATTAAGTTCCACAATGAATATTTGAATTATAAAGTGAGAATTTTATGTATTGACGACTAATCAATGTTCCAAAGGTAAATGTGCCCCAAAATTGGGATTGGCTTAATTGATTATTTTTGAGTTAATTAATACATTTCCTATTAATTATTAAATTTATTGTTTTAGTTGATTATTAGTTCTTCACTTTTTGAAAGCCCTTATGACTTGGTGTAAATGATCCCAAACGATGTTAGAATTCTTTATGGAAATGATTTTTACTCCTCATTGACTTGACTTGCATTGCCTTGAAGATCTCTTGAAATGTATTTGTGTTCGCTTTATTCTATCTTTGATTGTTCAAATAATTCAATTACTCTTTTGGTCATTGTTTCGGTCTAACTATACTATAATTTTGAATCAATTTAATCTTAGACTAATCAAAAGCAAATGCACCTTGTTAATAAGTAACATAAAATGGTATGAAATCGAGTATTGTCTCCCTAGGAATTTGAGCGTAATACTAAGTTAATTAATGTTTAATTATCCAGACGAATCCAAATTGATTGAGTAAAAGAAATAAAAAGAAAATAAAGAAAATGAAAATAAATAACGTTTAATCTAAACAAAATCTAATGAATTAAGAGTCTAATAAATGATAATTTAATTAGGGCCTCAAATTTCAATAGGTAAACAAGAAATAAATCGTTGGTCATATTTAAGGCATTCATCACAGAAACAAGATATAACTATTGGTCATGGAAAAACCTTTTTTCTTTTAAACTCAGTTTAATCTATTTGATCTAATAAACAAATTGGAATAAAAGACATGAATCATAAGACGCTTAAACCTATGTTCGTTAGATCTAAAATCCCTTACAAAAGACTTTAAAGTTGGTCAGCATCTAAATTCAATCATGTCACCTAATTAATCTTCCAATAATTGAAAGCCTACTGTCATAAGTCCTTTAATCATCTAAAAATCTAACTAAAATGACAAATTAAAGAAATATTATAGTAAGCACTTTAATTAGGTAAAAATTCTCCAAACACACAAAACTCATTTAATCCTAACCTTAGGTAAACAAATTACACACACATATTTGAAAATAAAAGCAAAAATATAATAAGAAAACACATATTCATTAATGAAAAATAAGAGTCAATACAAAATAAGAAAGAAAGATGAATGAATACAACTAAAATTGATCTTTTTCGTTGGAATCCAACTCTTCAATCCACCTTGAATACTCTTAAAGGCTCTAATCCACTTGCCCAATGCAAAGAAAGAATAAAAGAAAAGAAAACTTAAACTAAAACCTAACTAAAAATAAGAACAATCTAAAAACTCCTCTTCAATTTGTTCTAGTCTCCAAAAATCTCTTTTCTATATTTTAAAGACCTTTATATAGGTCTTGGGTAGTTGCTAGGGTTTTGGGAACATTTTCTTGTGAGTTTTCAACTTTACCCATTTTTTTACTTTAACTCCTTCTATACACCTCTAATAATCATAAATTTTGCTACGCAGATTCTTCACCTAATTTTCTTGCACTTATAAAATTTTAAAATGATATGAACTCTAAAAGTGCACCTAATGCATCACCAAAATCACTTACACCAAAAATAGTGTTGATTTGAATTTCTCTTACTCTTTTCTTGATGCATTCTTTATGACTTGTCATATGGTCTTGAAATTTGGTGTGGAACTTCATAACATGATGCTCTAAGTCCTCAAATTGATTCCATATCTTTTCTAGTTCCATAAGTATCTCAAAATGCCCACAAAACCGCTTATATTTGTGTCTTTGAACTCCTTTTTAAAAATTATTTAAATATAATTAAGTCTAAATAACTTTGAACCTGCAGTATAATCAAAAGAACTCATAAATAGGACAATTTTATAAATATTTATGAGTGAAAAAACATTAAAACATAACATAAAAACAAATATAAATAACTCATAATAGTCATTTTACCTTTTCATTAAACTTGATCTTTTATGTATTACTTGATTTCATTATTATTGAACACCTAATATCATTAAAAGTAAATGAGTTAATAACAATATATTTTACTATCTTCAAAATTGTGAGATAGGACACATCACTTGATCTAATAATATGTTGTTTTAAGATAGTAGATGTGGTGCATATTAGTTGATATGTGGTGAGTTTTCAATGATTGTGCTCGTGCAAAATCTAATTCTTAATATGTGTCTTTGATTAAATGATGCTACAAGTTAATAAAGTCATATAATTTTATAAAATTTGATTGATTTTATTTTTTTATACTTATTTTTGTTAATCATACATGTAATCAAAATATTTTGATTACAATTTTGGTTTTATTATTGGAAGTAGTTCCCTCAAAGTTCGAACATATTTACCACATCTATGATAAATTCTGCATTACAAACTCTGAAAAAATAAAAGTAATTATTTATTTAAAAGTCGTTTGATATCACCTTTATTTTTATAATTTTTTATTTTTATTTCCTATTTTCAGTTTTTATTTTTTTGTTAAAAACAAAAAAAAGTTTGGTTAAGGTTTGCAATAAAAAATTCAAAATAAAAACATGTTTGGTTTTATCATCCAATCCTTTGTTTTAACTTATTATACTATTAGATATTAATATTAATATTAAATTTTAATTTAATTTATTTTAAATCTATCAAATTGTATTATTAAATTGATTAATTTTCATTATTATTAAAAATAAAAAGTATGAATATTTAATATAATTGCAAATTTACTCATTAGTTTTTCAAGCCTTCGAACGAGTCATCATCATAAAGACTTCACAGTGGTTCAATGAACAGAAAGGTTTTGGTTTCATACCTCTAAATGACAGCAGTGAGGATTTGTTCATCCATCAGAGCTTAATTCAATCCAATGGCTTTCAAACACTCTTTGAACACTAGCAATTGGAGTTTTTTTTATTAATTTAGGAGAGGATAGTCACATGAAATCCTCTAATGTTATCTCCATATCTAGATCTTGTGATGGTGCTTCTCATTGCCGCAAAGTATTTTATAGTAGGAGAGTGAAGAGATACTAAAAGTGGATACAACAAAGGCATTTGTTTAATGTGTTATAAGAAAAAAAAATCTGAAGAATTGAGAGGGAAAAGAAAAAGAAAGAGAGAGGGAATTCAGAGAAAAGAAATAACTATACACTTGTTACTTGAAAAAAAAATCCTTTCAGCATTACGATGGTATATAAGACTCGGTTTTGTAAGGCTATATCACATGTAATCACGTGAGGGAAGTAAACGCAACATTTTTGTAGTGATGTTTCTACATAACGACACTGTCTTATTAGCTACTTAGCAGCTAATGACTCATCTTCGTATCCTATATTTATTCTTAACAACACCCTTCCCCTTCAAAGAACCTTGTCTACAAGATTTGATTCAGGGAATCACTTTTGAAGTGCAAACAGGGGTTTCCATCTTGCTTATGCGTATGTGCCATCCAACCATTTAATTAGCACCTGCGTTATAGCTTTGTTATGGTGCTTTACCATCCTCTTGTCTAGAATCACCTCCAGTGCCTTTATTTATCCATGTGAATGTGTCACGTAGGTCGGTTGCTACCACTATCCTATTTGAAATGCAAGCTTTGAGATGGAAGACATGGAATGCTGGTTGTATAAGAGTTCTTGGTAGAAGGTGTAGCTTATAAGCAACTTTCCTTACCTTTTCCATGATCTGATACGGGCCATAATACAAGGGAGAAAGCTTTTGGTTGGATCGCTTCTGTAGTGAATACTGCTTATAAGGCTACAATTTTAGGAAGACCAATTGACTAACTTCAAATATTTGCTCTATTCTTCTCCTATCTTCTTGTTGCTTCATTTAATTTTGTGCCTGCTTGAGATGGAAATTTGTGGTGGCTAACGTTGATTCCTTATCCCTCATAACCTAGTCTACCTGTATATTATTTGAATCCTTGACGAGGTTGGGCACGTATACTGGCAATGGGTAGTATAATAGCTTGACGGAGGTTATATCTATTGTAGTATGGTATGGTGTTTTCTACCACCACTCCACAAGTGAAAGCCACTCAACCCATATATGTCTCCAGTATCTTGTTAATAGCTTCCATCTGTTCGTTAGATTGGGGATGGTAAGCTTTTGAGAAGTTCAAGCTAATTTTTTTACAGTTTCAACATCTCTTTCCAGAAGATGTTGAGGAAGAGAGGATCTCAATCATATACAATACTCTCAGATGTTCCATGTAGCTTAAAGATGTGATCTAAGAAAAGCTGAGCTAAGTCCAGTGCTGTAATATGATGTTTAAATGCTACGAAGTGAGCATATTTGTTAAATTGGTACCACCTAAACTCCTGACTTTCCCCTTGAAGTCAACCGCTCTTTGATGAAGTGCATACTGATCTCCTCCCAACATCCTTCAAGAATGGTTAATAGTTGTAACTTATTAGGATAAGCCACTGTTTCATGCTTATTCCTCTGGCAAACAACACAAGTTCTAATGTGACTTCGAGCATCTTTGTTCAGTCCTTTCTAATGGAAGATGTTTTACAGTTTCTTTTTTGTGGCTATGATCCTTGAGTGGCCTCCTTAGGGTCTATCATAACTAATAGTGATTAGCTTCTTCCTTAAAATTGAATCAAACCCAACCACAAGTCTACCCTTCCATTTAACTAGCTTTTCTCTCAATTTTTCTTTAATTTGCCCCATGAGTACCATTTGCCATCACATTCCCAAGTTGATTGCTCTGATACCAAACTGTTACAAGAAAAAGATACAAAGGTTCACTTTACTCCTCAACGTTTCAAAAATAGTTTAATTTACCTCCTAACGTTTTAAAAGATATCACTTTACCTCATAATATTTGTAAAATGATTTAATTTGTCTCTTAACGTTTTAAGAGAGGTTATTTTATTCCATAATGTTTGTAAAATGGTATAAATTGCCGCCTAAATCTTTCCTAAGTTGACTTTGCGTTAGTTAATTATTAAGTATACATAAGTGGCATGCTAACATAACAATGTAGAATCCAAATATAATATTAATGTAGATTTTTTTTATAAAAATAATTATTTTAGTGCTTGTTTATTTTGGATTTGAATCGACTCATAATTATATATTTTTTAAAAATCTACGTCAGTATTATATTTATGTCCCACATTACTATGTCCACATGTCACGTGTGTGTAATTAATAGTTGACTAATAGAAAAGTCAACTTAGTGAAGGTTTAGGAGATAATTTGTACTATTTTACAAAAATTATAGGGTAAAGTGGTATCCATTAAAATGTTAGGCAGCAAATTAAACCATTTCTGAAATGTTGAAGGGTAAAGTGAACTTTTTGTATAAGAAAAAGATTCGCAAGATTTGAAAGGGAAAAGACAAAGAGAAAGAGAGAGAGAGAGAGGGGGTGGAATTCATAGCAAAGAATTAATTGTATACTTCTTGCTTTTAGTGTTACAACTGTATATAAGACTCAATTCTATAAGGCTGTATAACGTGAGGGAAGTAAAAAAACAAATATAGTGTTTTATATGTAATATTTCTACACATCAACATCGTTTTATTATCTCCTTAGTAACTAATGACTCATCTTCGTCTCCTTCATTTATTCATAACATAGTAAGAAAAGGAAGAAAAGGTGGCCAGTGAGATGGTCGATGGTTGGACATATAATAATAATAGTAGTTTCGGAAGTAATATTTAAAATGGAAGAATAAATAATAAAATATGTTTATAAAATATAAAAATGATATTTTTATTTATATTTAGCAAAAGATTTTCTTTACCCTTTAACGTTTCAGAAATAGTTTAATTTGCCCCCTAATATTTTAAGAGGTATCACTTTATCCCCTAACATTTGTAAAATGGTTCAATTTACCCCATAAAGTTTTAAGATGGATTATTTTACCCCATAGTGTTTGTAAAATAGTACAAATTGCCCCTGAACTTTTACTAAGTTAACTTTTCGTTAATGAATTATTAAGTATGCACCCGTGGGATGTTGACATGTCAAAAAATAATGTTTATGTGAATTTTTTATAAATAATTATTTTATTATTTGTTTATTTCGAATTTAGATCAGGTCATAATTCTATATATTTTTCAAAAATTCACGTCAGTATTATATTTGAGTATCATATTTTCATATCAGCAATCCACTTATGTGTTATTAACAATTAATTGATAGAAAAGTTAACTTAGTAAAGGTTCAGGGGGCAAATCGAATCATTTTACAAATATTAGAGAGTAAAGTGGTACCTTCTAAAATATTAGGGGGAAAATTAAACTATTTCTGAAACGTTATGATAAAGTAAACCTTTTACTTTTATATTTTTATAATTTTATAATCAGTGTTTATAAGAAGAAGTAAATAAATATGTTTTTATGATTGATTTATATATTTAAATGTTAAAAATAAGAAATCAAGAAAATAATTCAGATCAAAATGTCTTTTAATTGATTTACCATGTAAAACGAACATATATGGAAACAAAAACATATACAAACCGCTAAGAATGAGCTGACGACGTAGAGGATAATGTTGGACCCAATAAAAGGGTTCATCTCACTGTGGTGCAAGCTGGAATTTCCAAGGAAGGTTGTTGATATTCTTAAGTGTAGGTTGGTCCAGTGATATCCCTGGCCGTCAGATTGATTGAATCATGTGGTCTGAATAATGCATTTATAAAACAGAAGCATATTTGGTGGAGACAGCTGAGTTTAGCTTGTCTCCACACACACATATACCCAATCTGGCCCCTATTTTTTTAGATAAAAAAAGTGACTCTCTTTACCTCTGATGGAGGAAGGTAAGAAGGAATGACAGAGAACAGAAAGCCAGAGGGGACTGAAATTTAACAAAAACTACCAGAATCGGAGGCTCTATTGCATTTCATTTGCTATACCTAAGAACAAAATAAAAATCTCCAATGCCCTTTCACTTCTGATCTTTCTCTGGTATGTCCATATTCACTAAATTTTTTGGATTATTCCTCCCTCTCTTTCTAATATCTATTTTCCCGGCTTGTGTTGTTTCTTTGTAGAGAGAAGCCGGTGGTTTTCGTCTCTCTCTCTCTCTCTCTCTTTTTGGTGTGGTTCGTTATGGCTGCTCCACCGGCGAGGGCTCGCGCTGATTACGATTACCTCATAAAACTTCTTCTCATCGGCGATAGTGGTACAATTGATTGTTTTCAATTGTCTTTCTGTTTTTCAATTTGATCTAATTCTCCTTTCTATTAGATATTATCTGCATGTTTGTCAGAAAGAAAGCTTCTACGAATTGAAGAGATATTTTGTTGTGGCTTGAATCAAAGGATTCGCTATTCCTTAAATTAGCTCCTTTAGATTTCTCCATTTTACGCAAGTCTGTTCAATTAACATCCATGCAACTGATTCTGTTCAATTAACATCCCTGCAACTGATAATGAATTTTTTAAATGTGAATGTTCGTTGTTCTTAGGCGTCGGCAAGAGTTGCCTTCTGCTACGGTTCTCTGATGGTTCCTTTACCACCAGTTTTATCACCACCATTGGGTCCGTATTCGCTTTTTACCTGCACAACTTTCAGGTTTCATTAATTTTAATTTTGATTATTCATCGACCCTTCCAAGATTTTTTTGTTTGTAGCATTGATTTTAAGATAAGAACCATTGAGCTTGATGGCAAAAGAATTAAGCTTCAAATTTGGGATACGGCTGGTCAAGAGCGGTTCCGAACTATTACAACTGGTTAGTTCTCCTGTTCTTACACTCCGTTTACTTGATTTCATGACAAGAGATGGTATATCCAGCGTCTGGTCTCTTCATTGATTCTCCTTTACTTTCATGTCTTGTTGCTGTGGTTCTTAAAGGCTATAGATCAAGAAACAAATTTGTTAGACAATCCTTCTACAATTAAGATTAATTATGACTGAATTGAGTGCCAATACATAGGCAAGCAGAAAGCCTGAAGTGAATCCCCCCTTTTTATATAATAGAAAGAGTTAAAAAGGCTGGATGAACAAATCCCACGGACTAAAATATGTTGTTTTCAGTTTAATTCCCTGACTGGGATTATTGGTTCATTCCAATATTTGACATGAGGTAGTAAATTATCTCCAGATGGTTTCTGCTGTTCGTTCTCATAATGATCTGGGTGGTTTCTTCGTAATTGTTTTGATTGTTGTTTACCAAATCAGTTCACCTTTCATTTCTGATTTTTGTTCCATGTAGCTTGTTTATGTTTTTGATGCTAGTAATCCATTCATGTTATGGTCACCTTTACAGCTTACTACCGTGGAGCCATGGGTATTTTGCTTGTCTATGATGTTACTGATGAGTCATCTTTCAATAGTAAGTTCTTATTGTTCATAAGCTCAAAAAGTTCAGTCGGCTATCAAATTTAGATTATTACTATATTTCATTTTAGGGTCTCATTTGTTCATTATTTTGGACTGACATCACAATCACTTCATCTCTGGTTCCACCTTTTTGGCTTCCTGCACTTTTCTTATGAATATGGCCTTTTGTCATCTTCAGATATTAGGAATTGGATCCGTAACATCGAACAACATGCTTCTGACAATGTTAATAAGATTTTGGTAGGGAACAAGGCTGACATGGATGAAAGTAAAAGGGTATGTTGCATTGCTTTTCAAGTTTGATTAATTGTACTTTTATGTACTGTTTCACAGTGTAGCTTTTCTAGTTTTGTTATGCATTATTGCATATATTGTCACATTTACAAGGAGAGCTAGGGCTAAATCGTTCAAATATATGTGATATTTTTGTAGAAGCTTTAGCTCGTCTCTATTTTGTTTTTTCATATCTCAAATAATTTGTCTCAGGCAGTGCCAACATCCAAGGGCCAAGCTCTTGCTGATGAATATGGGATCAAATTCTTTGAGACTGTGAGTAAAAGCGGTCCAAGTTTTTTTTTTTGTCAATAGACCCCTATTGGTATTAATATCAATGTATTGCAGAGCGCAAAAACGAACCTAAATGTGGAACAAGTTTTTTTTTCAATAGCGAGGGACATAAAGGAAAGGCTGACAGATACAGATTCGAGGGCTGAGGTATTGAACTCTCATGCTTCCCCTACTTTATATCTTTAATCTCATGGAATATGTAGAAGCAAAGTGAGAGAAACCCTAGAGGATAGTGTTTCAATTTTGGATGAGTTGGGGAATGAAGTTGGTAGTGGTTTTGGGTGCATTTGCGACGGTTATCATTTTCCCCAAAATTTTAAGAACCTTTTACTCCATTTTATTTTGCAGCCTACTACAATTAAGATCAATCAAGCGGACCAAGCAGGTGGGGGTGCTCAAGTTGCTCAAAAATCAGCTTGCTGCGGTTAAGAGCATCTAGCTTTATTTTCTGTTTGTTACTGAGGCTCAACATTGGAGGCGTTGTTTCATGGCAAGAAGTTTCTTTGTAATTTGTCTTCTCAATCTTGTTTTAGTGTGTTATAGGTTGTTAATCATTAAATACTGGTGGTTAGTTCGTGCATTATTTCCTGGCATAAGAAACACATTAGTGCTGAAGTTGTCAAAATTAAACACGTTCAATATATAATTTTACAGATTGTTCGAATGACAATGTAACACTGCGGATGATCACCTGAATTAACGGAGAAGGTGTTACGTGACTGTGTTTAGTATTTTAGGAGAAAAAAAAAAACGTTTATCAATGTGGCATTACAGTAACCAGATATAATGATAGATAGTACATGATTAAAATATATTTTGAATGATATATCATTTTTCAAAAATGCTAAAAGAATAATATTGGGGTGTGTTTATAGTTTCTTTTTTCATATGAGTAGATATTAGATTTAATTCTTTTAAAATTTTGAACTCCATTTATTATATAGTCAAATTAAATTTTGATTAAGTACTTGTTTAGATGAGCTTATATCAGTATAACTTTTGTTAGTAGAATTTTTTTCTTTAAATTAAAAAAAAAACGTTTTTAAGAAATCAGTTGATTATTTGACTGTCATTTAAAAAAGAGTTTTTTTCAAAGAATTTCGTAGAGTAGATTGTTTTGTAATATAAAAATAAAAAGTTATATTTTATTTTATAATAAAAATTATTTTTGCATATAAATATTATTTAAAATATATTAAACAATATATTAATTATTATATAATTTTAAACTATATGAAATATAAATAAAAATATATCTAACTAAATCTTTTATATGGATTATAATATAAATAAATTAATATAAAAAATTAATATTAAAATATTAAAAAATAGTCAGATAATATCTAACTAAATCTTTTATATAAATATGTGGATATTACAGATATTATGTTAAAAACATAAGGATAAAATAGATAAAAAATAGGTTCATTAATTAATTTGAAATATCTACTTAAAAAAGTCATTTTAGAAATTTTTTTGAGAATCTCTAAATTTGATTTTTTTAAAAGTTATATTTTAATTATAAAAAAGTCATATTTATTAAAAAAGTCTTTTTAATTTTATACTTAAACACTCATTAAAAAAATTTATAAAAAAAAAACTTATTAACCTTTTAAAAATCCATCCAAACACGCCCTAAATAGTTCAACCTCCAACTTATCTACAATACCAAGGTGTAGTAAAGTAAATCTGACACAAAGTATCCGTATGTTAATTAAATTCCTCTTGTAACAGTAAAACAGGGTCTCTTGATATTTTATGATGCCAGAACTGAGAAAATCCTGCAATTTGAGGTGGACGAATAAACCTAGTAAGTGAACTTCTATTCAGAACTTACCTAAACTCTTCCTCATTGAGCTAAATTATTAGTATTAGTTTATCCGAGGGACCTGAAATCAGTTTATAGTGGCAGAGAAAGTAGTGGGCGTCACACTCCATATCTGGGGATTGTGATTGGCTTCGTACTTATGAGTGCTTTTTAACTTTTACTAGTTTTGATATTTATTTAGAACTCAATCAAGATAAAACAATGTTCTTTGTAACAAAATATAACAAAATGGAACTCAATCAAGATCACCGCAACATTCCTATGCCTGGTAAGCTAGTATTTGCAGTCTAGTTATAAAAAACAACTCGTGCAGTCTATCATTTTTAGAGGTATTAATATTCTGAGAGATCCTTTGATTACTCTGCTTCCAAACTAGATAGACGTTGTTGGCTAGTGCGATTTTGCTAATCAAAAGATCACCATTTGCTAGTGTATTATGCATTTTGTCCTCCGCAGATGTCCCTTGAACCTTAGCTCACTCACTATGGCTCCTGCATTTATCACATAGCATCAATTCGAGTAATTTGGCTGACTCCCGCACCTATCATCTGTCCAGTACCCTCCATGAGTTCAAGATTTGGCTGCACCCTTGCTTTTAGCAAGGTTGCATTTTATAATCTGTTCCCTAATCTAGGATATAGTTTCTTCTCTGTCATTTTCCATGGTTTTTTTCCATGATAGTGGCAACCTCATTGCTATTACTCAAAATGTAATTCAGAAAAACCTTTGAATATTTAGTCTTTTACAAATGCACCCTTCTACTTTATTATAACTCAAGATGAGACCAAATTTACAGAACTTGTTTAAATACCATATAGGTACTGGATTAAGGAACTATTTGTAGTATGATAGTTAGACTGAGCCAGGCTCTCTATGCCTCATTCCTCAATTGTTCAACCTCAGACACCACCTAACTCCATATGCAAAGGTTGCCTTGATCATTACTGAAAATCAGTGGAGTTGTAGAAAAAACGGACTGTTTCGGAGGAACTGGAATGGGTGAAACAATATTAATTATAAAATTAATCAATAACATTATGAAAGCTCATGGAAGTATATCAGTATTTGGTGGAGTAGGTGAACTTATTAGAAGGAAATAATCTTCCAATTGATTAGATTGGAATAATAGAAAATATAAAAATTTGATGATTGATTAGTTAATTTATCATTCATTAATTAATATAAATTTAATTAATAAAAATTAATAATGATATTTTTGCTTTCGGGAATTTCTTTTTTATTTAATAAAAATCTGTAATCTTAAATTATTAATTGATAGAATACTAATAAATTCTCTTATAATACGTTAGAAATCTCTTACGAGAATCATCTGTGGCTACAACGTATTTTAATATCGGAAAGTTGGATAGGGCGACCCTCGCGTAAGGATTATATTGCCCCCAATTTCTCAAGAGTACTGCAAGAAAACCTGCCTACCTACAACCAGATGAGAATGACTCTTATTACCTTAGGTCAGTTCTCTAATCTCTATAATGTGGTTAGCGTGCAGAAATACAGTTGCTACTTTGGATAGCTAAAATGGATACCTGATCAAGACAAAAGTTGCAGATTATGCCAAATGATGACCGAATCAACCAAACATTTGTTTTTTCTTTGCAACTATACCTCTCAACTTTGGTGAAAGATCCAGAGGTTGTTTTATATGGACCGAAAATGCCATCTTGAAATAGTGTTGAAGTTATGCTTGTTGCAATATTTTCCATGTTTGAATTTTGGTTTC
>JAOXYD010000008.1:21516277-21536603 GCA_028565735.1 Pinacopodium congolense | reverse complement strand
ACAAACATTCATTCATTGAATCATAAAATAAGAGTTCTACAAAACAGTTCAAGAACAACCTCAGGTGGTTGATGATTTAATTGATTTAGAATTTGTGATGTCTAATATATGGTATCTTCATGAAATCAAAAGGATGCAATGTTAAGTTACTACCTTATCTCTGTTAGTCCTATCCTGAAGTTTAGACATGCATGAGACTTAGGTAATAAGCTTAAAGATCAAGAAGTTTGGTCCTAATCTAACACCCTTATAATTAACTGGAGTCTAATCATACACTAATTTAAACCACTTTTTTATTGATTTATCCAATAACCTAGGTAATTTTCTCAGATTCTAGATTATATAATGACCTTATATTAATTGATCAAGTTAAGACAAGCTTTAAGCATTTAATAAACAAATATTAGCTTATAAATCATTCACAAGGAATCAATTGACACATTAAACAACCTGACCTTATCTAAAAATTTAATTAGACCATAAAATCAATCAAAGAGCATAAAAAATATATCTTAAGTAACATAAATTTGATTAATTCAAATTAATAATAATAATATAGTAAATAAAGAGTTTAGAATGAACTAAAGCACTTGAAACAAACTTGAAAACTCAAATTACAAAAGATTGAAAATAAAAACCAACTAAAAATATTCCAACCCAACTTTAAATTGAAAAACTAAGAAAACATATGTGTTTTCTGCTTAAAACTAATGCTTTGGACATTTGGATAAGCCCTCTATTTATAAGGGAGAAGATCAAGACAAGCCATAATTGTTGAAGAAATTGGCTAGAAAATATGTCTGCATCCTTTAATGATGGTTGAGCATCGAAGAACAACGGCGGGCTCAACTACCATTAAAAGGTAGTAGACCGCTATTAATGACCCTTCTCTAGCATCCTTCAAAATGGGTTACTATATCCTTCAACGTGGGTTTGTTATACCCATGTTTGAGGGTCTGGACATTGCTATTTTTACCTTCTTTCTACATAATGCTTCAAGTATTCACATAAATCTGCAAATTAAATATTTTCAATCAATAATTAAACATTTAAATACTTTGATAAGGGAAATTTTACATCAAATAATACTTGAAAATAATATCAATTTGACCCCTAATAGAAGCCTTCTAGGCTCCTAGAATATTATCTTACTTCTCCTTTCCTTTAATAAAATTTTCTAACAATTCTTTTAGTGATTTTACCTCATATTTTTAAGAATCATTTTCATACAAAATCTTTTTCCTATCATCATCAATATCACTAATCCTAGATTCTAAAGCATGAAATCATTCTTTAATTTCTCATTTTCTACCTAAGTTCATCCATCAACTTTATGCATTCCTCCTACTCAGAAGATAATTTCTTCCTTCTCATGGTGGGCAAGTTCTAAACACCTAACTAATTCATCATAGCTCAATCCTACATCTACATCATTTTTCTCATCATCATTAGATCGACAAGTGGATTATACCTCATCTTCCAAAATATTGTAAAACATGGCACTTTCATTCTTAGATTTCTCACTCTCTAATCCACTTTTTGTCTCCTATAAGGACTTTAAGGTTTTCTTCACCTTCTTGTCTTCTTCTCCCTTCTTGCTTTCTTGCTACATGTTTCATCATTCTCATTCTCTCCTAAGAAGTGGACATTGGTTCCTTAATTGGCTTAGTTTCCTACATTAAAATCAAATAATATTAGCATGTAATTTTCTTTTAAAATCAGTCTTACCTTGATCTTTTCTCTTAGCGAAGGCCTTCTTCTTCAAAAACTTCTTGACCATTCTAGTAAGGAGAGCTATGTTATCCTCATTGCATTCTAAAGAGATCTCTTTTTCACTAAACTTATCTTTCTTGGCCTTGAATGCCAAGTTCTTTCTTTTTAATGTAGCTTTCTCCTCCTTCGATTTTGTGTCCTTTATCCTCGTCTCGTTTGTGAGCAATAAACCTATCAATTCATCCCAAGTTAAAATGTGAATGTATTTTGCCTCTTGAACGTGGATTACCTTTTCCTCTCATTCATTTAGTAAATAAGTTAAAATCTTTCTAACAAGTTCAATATTTTTATATGTCTTTCTTGGAAACTTTAATACATTTATGATGTTAATGTTTCTAGTATACTTGTTAAAAATGCTTTCATCATGATGCATGGAAAATAACTCATATTGATGAATGAGCATAGAAACCTTTATTTCTTTCACTTCGTTGGTACCTTCATGAGTAACTTATAATGTATGCCAAATTTCATGAACCATTTTACACATAGACACTATATCGAATTCATTTACACTTAATGCATAAAGTAAAATGTGAATGTCTCTAGTATTTAATGAAACTAATCTTTCTTCTTATATAACTCATGATGCATGGAAAATAACTCATATTGATGAATGAGCATGGAAACCTTACTTTCTTTCACTTGGCTGTTACCTTCATGAGTAACTTCTAATGTATGCCAAATTTCATGAGCCATTTTACACGTAGACACTCTATTGAATTCATTCTACTTGATACACAAAGCAAAATTTGAATGGCTCAACTATTTGGTGAAACTAATCTTTCTTCCTATACATTCTACTTTTTCTTCACCTTAAGAACTATTTGACCATTTTCAATCTTAGTGGAAATGTATTTCCCTTCACTCAATATATCCCTTAATTTGATATTTTCAGTCATGAAGAAAATCTTCATCCTAGTTTACCAATACAAGTAATCACTAACATAAAAAAAATAGTGTCCTACAAATGTTTTGACCCTCTTAGCTCGATGAACCTAACAACTGAACATAATTGTATTAAACCTAACTAATTAAACTAGCCATAGAAACTAATTCAATCTAAATGCAATCAGTAAACCAATATTCATTCTAATATGATATGCAAATGTCAGTGCTAATTAAATAACAATAAAACCTATAACCAATAACCAAACCATACGACAAGCAATAAATAAGGATTCAAGGGTAGAGAATGTATATCAAAATTTATAGTAGTTCAATGATCCCTAACAATTGCCTAATCTAATATATAACTACTTATTGGAAATTTAACTAACTTTCTAAAAATAAGTACAATCTTCTTTTAAGGTGAAGAGTAAGACTTACAAGATATAATCTTTTTATTAAAGGTCAAGAGCATCATTCAACAACTCTTTTTAAGGCAAAGAGGAGCCTTTACATGATAAAACTACCAAATGAACTAAATGAACCCTTTCAAAGTTACAAAATACACCTAAAGAGGTGTTTCACTTAATGCTCAATAAACCAAGGGTTCTTTACTTTCAATAAACGAAATGAATAATCAATGATGCACTCAAAATATTAAATAAAAAATAATAATAAACTTGAAGTATTAAATCAGATTTATTCAATAAACTTGAGGATGAATGAGTATGAAACAAAATATCGATAAATTTAAGCAATCTGCAACTTTAAAGCTTAAATCAATGTTAGGAGTGCTTAAAAATCAAAGTGAAAGCTCTAGTACGCTCTTGAAACCTTAAACAAACCGTAAATGATGATTTCGTAGCCCCAAAAATAGATTTAATGATTGAAATTGCAACACAATACAGATATCTTTTGAACAATCTATAATTTTTTAGCTCAAATTAATGTTTTAAGTGTATAAAAATTGAAGTAAATGCTCTAAGGCACTCTTGAAACCTTAAAACAACTGAAAACAATAACATTGTTGCTCTAGAAATAGATTAAAATCAGAAATTTGAAATGGAAAAAGGTAGAGCATATACATAGATATCTTTGAGTGATTTGTCTTTTGAGAGCTTGAAACAAGAATCAAAGTGGCATAAAGACTGGTATAAAAGGTAAAAAACACTTATTTATAGTGTTAATAAGTTCAAATGATCATTAGGAATAAAAAAGAGACATTAGGGATGAAGAAATAGACAAAACCCATGACTTGCAACCTTTAGAAACCTAGTTACTGGACATCAATTGTTGTTCCTTGTTTTATTAATGGTGCCATTGATTATTGACCAAAACCACTATTGATCTTCTAGATAGACAAAGTATCAATGGTCATTACAAAACAAAATTGTTGTTCTATATTAAACCAAGGAAGTTCCAATCATGTGTTTTGATGATGACAAAACATTATTATTACTAATGTTTGAGTTTTTGAAGAGTTAATAAGACATGTTGATGCAATTGTTGAAAAGAATGCCTTGAGCCAAGGTAGAAGAGCCTTCCTAAAGCTAATGAAGGAAGGAACAAGCATTGATAAGTTAAGAGACGAAGATAAAGCTTGGTTAGGTTTAGGTATGTCTTCGTATGTAGTCTTAAACTTTATCTTAATCAATGCTTGAAAGGGCTCTCACATTTGCATGACATGTTTGCATCATGGTTTTAGTGATTAATTGAATTTGATTATGGCATTAGTTTGTTAAGAATTGATTTATAAAGGCATATCGATATCATGTTGCATAATCAAGAGGTAATGTGGTGAATTATATTAATGTGTGCCTCTTGATTAGTTTAAGTGAATTGAATCATTGATTAAAGGCATTTATATGGGATTGAATTTGTGTGAACATACTTGTTTTATGGAATGTATGGAAAGTTTTTAAAGTTGTTAAGATGAAAAGTTTCATGTCATAGCAAATCCATCTTTTCGAAGTTAATTAAATCATGTTGATTTTTTATATTGTCTCTAATTATGTCTTAAGGCTTGTTTGAAGTCCTATTATATGCTACGATCATGTCTAAAATTATCTGGAATTATTTTCTTTTGAATGCTTGATTTTTGAAGCCAAACAACTGCCTGATCAGAGCTATATGGCGCCATTTTACTCCAGTAGCTCGTCGTTTAGGCCTCATTCCCATGACTCTTTATTTCCTTTCTTAGATTAAAAATATTTTAAGCTTCAATCAACTGGGGTTAATTAATATAAGTTACAGAACCATCCTTAACACACTTCTAAACCTCCCTACACTTTGACATAATTTTAAGCTTCCTAATCATAATTGAAAGATCAATTTTCTTCAACTCCTCAAAGCTAGCTCTCTACATAAACATTTTGGTTTTCTCTCATCCCTATCACCTCTAATCTATTTGTTTAGTTATGAGATTGTTATTTTTTTTAGATTAATTTTTTATTATTTTAATTAATCATCGTTTCAATTTTTAAGTTGATTATTTTGATAGATTAGAGCTTTATCTTTCAACTTCATTAAAATATATTCTATTTGTTATGATCTATCTGGGAAATTGATTCTCAATACCTTAATCTATTTAAAAAATTATGAAATTGTGTTTTTCTATTTAATTGAGGTGCCTAGAGATTGTTTGTTTTTATTTCTATTTTTGGAAGATTTCTATTTTTTTTTTGTATTTTTTGAAGATTATTTTTTCGGTTTCAAGTATGTTCTTTTTCAGATATACCAAATCTGTCCAGATTTCTCTGTCATAATTTTCAACATCCTTCTAGACTTTTTAATCAGTTTATAAAATCCTGAAATAATTATTTTTTGGTTGCTTATGTGTCTTAGAGTGTGTTTAACATTTTTCTAATTTTTCTAAAATTATTTCAATGGTTTTAGAAATTGTTTTCCAAATACAACTAAAATGTCAATGTTTTTCTACTCATGTGCCAACTTTGTGTTTCGTTTATCAAAGATAGTATCTGGTGTGCATAATTGTTGTAATTAGTTTTTTTATGATCTCAAGATTATCTAAGTATTTTTAGTTTAGTTTTTGAGCACTTATATCTTCTGTTTAGGATCTATATTTGTAGATTGCTTTAAACTATCCAGATTTCGTACATTTGTTTTAATTCATATATTTGGGCATTTAAATCTGTATTTTTGTTTCCAAATTATTGTTTATTGTTTTTCTAGGTCCTCAAGAGCATCATTGTCTATTTAAATGAATATTTTTAGGCTTATTTAATTGCTTGGAAGAATTTGTTGTCATATTTATCAATTTTATCTAGGTTTGGTTTTTGTGAGTTACATACCCAGCGAACTACCTTTTATTCGATCTGTGAAGGTCACCCAGTTCACCATGCGGCAGATGGCTACGTCCAGGGGTAGGAGTCACTTTCCAAGGGAAATCTTTCCTGAGGAGAAATAAAGATGAAAACCTTAATTATTTGAAAGCTAATTAAGGGGAGAAAGAAAAAAATTAGACAAACTTATAACGCTCAATTTTTATACTTATAACTTCCATTTTTATAATTAAGTGTATTGCATGTCCTTTAGAGAAACACCATAGAAGGTGTGTATTTGAGACTTAATTTAAGGAATTAGTTTATATTGATTGTTGTTATGTTATTGGCTACTCTTTTCTATTTAAAATAGAGTTATTAGATAGCTCTTAACCTGTAGAAAACAAGATTTGAATTGTATTAATTATTAAATGGGAATTGGACCATTTTAGGCATTATATATGCATTGACATTACATAAGGCACTAATATAGCAATGGTTACATATGAGCCAATTTCTTGAATTGATTTTGATCAAGTTGTTGATAAGCTATATAAGCTTGAGTAGAGGCTTTAGTAGCCTAAGTTTGGGTTTTTTTTATAAAAAAACAAAATAGTGTACTTCGATTGTGTTTGTAAAATGTTACTCCTCACCCATTAGAAAGTAAGATTGGTTATGTTCCTCTTAACTCTAAAAATCAAGATTGGTTGTGTGCCTCTTAATTTGTAAATCAAGAATGTATTAGATTTCTCTTGACCTTAGTTAAAAATATTGTTGTAATGGTTACTCTTTACCTTAAAAGAAAGATTATAATTGTTTTTAATTTGTTAGTAAAAAACAATATCTTACAAGTAGTTGGAGAGGAGATGTAGCCTACCTTTGGGGTAGGTGAACTTCTTTAACAAATCTTATGTCTCTCTCTTCTATTATCGCTTTACTTATTACTTGTTATGTGTTATCAATTCAGCATTTACTTATGAATATCACATTAAATTGAATTGGCTTGGGTGGTAAGTTTAATTTTTTAAGAAAGTTTTTTTAAAAATCAATTCACCCCTCTCTTGAGTTAGGGCTTACGTTCTCCTATCAAACTACCATTTAAGTCCTAGAAAAAATCAAAATATGATTCAATAAACTTCCAAACCTTTTCAAACAATTTCCTAACATTAAAGTAAGTTTCAAAAGATATTTTTAAGACTATATGAATGATCAAAATGATTCATTGACTTCAAAATCATAAATTGTCTTATCCAATTAAACTTTATGCAAAATTTTATAAATATTATGCAATGTATGATAAAATTGATCCTTCAGATCAATTGAACATTAAATGAAACCTACAAATAGGTTCTAAACTTAGAATTATAAATCTTGGAGCTTCCTTGATGCTTCAAACCATTTGCTTAAAAAATTTTCCTAGTATCACATACTTTCCATATTAAATTCATCATCAATTACACCTATCTTTAAACATCACAATATAAACTTAAACCACTAGTGAAAAATCATGATTTTTTATCATCAAAACTAGGATTGGAACCTTCCTTGATTCAATTTATTCTTATATGTTACTTGAGCCCTTAAACAATTGGTCAATCAAGAGTGACATTTTTTAAAAAGGGTTTTGCGAGTATTTTGAGAATTGAATATTGTAAGGTAAAATCACTAAGAGTGAACTATGTTAAGGGGTTATCCATGAGTCTGGAAAAGGAAAGAGCTGAGTGGCTATTCTTAAGCCTTGCAAAATAACGAATGAAAGTTGTCCTTAAGCCTTAAAAATAATTGCAAAGGTTATCCTTAAGACTAGAAAAATTATTTGTACTTGCGATTGTTTTAGTAGAATTTTTTAGTAGGTTTGATAGGGATTAGATGTAGGAGAAAGTGGACATTTCTGAACCAATATAAATTAGTGTTGTTCTCCCTTCACTCACTCTTTTACTTTCAAGAATTTATTTATAAGTCACTTAACTTGATGTTCATATTATTCTTTTAACTTCCACATATTAGAAAATTTGTATAATTTAGTTAGAATAACTTTGAATAGAAGAATTTTTTAACCCCTTAATTCACCCCCTCTTTTAGGTTCCATATAAGACTAATAAAAGAAAGCAAGATATATAACTTAAACCATACTCTTATGATTAATTGAAATAAAGAGCAAGATACAATGACATCGAGAATTTATAAAGCACCAAATCAAATTCCAAATTGATTCCTAACTTTGATTCATATGATCAAGCTCTTAGAATCCTCAAAAATAGCTTGGAATCTCCATTACAAAATATTGAAACAAAAAATAACCCTAAACCTAGATTAGAAAGAGAGAATCTCAAATTTTGGATAAAATAGATTAAACTTACTCTAAAAAATTTTGTTCCAACTTCATAAAGATGCTTAAGTATGTATCAATTATGGTTTTATGCAAGTTGCGAGCAAGTGGTATAAGAAATCTAATTGAATCCTTTTGGGAAGACATGCTTCCAAACATGAACAACGCTTGACACTAAACATCAATAGTACCATTAATACCATGTATTAATCATCTATCTATAGGCTATACATCAATAGAGGATTGCTAGAGAGCAAAGAAACCATATAGCAGGTCTCATTAAAATCTTTTATAACTATTAGCATGGGTTTGTAAGGATATATCATCAACAGCATCGAAGTGGTGGTACGTTGATCTCCTAAAAATGCTCTAAACTTGACTATTTTTTCATAAATCTTTATTCTTTGGCATCAATCTACAAGTTAAACAATAACAAACATAAATTGAATAATTTGGCATCTAAATAGGGGTAAAGACATATGAAATCATGCTAAAAAAAACTATAACTATACCCTTATCAATTTCCCTTCATTTAAATGTCTACTTGTCCTAGAGCAAATCAATCCATCATCAAATCTTAAATAGAATATAATCATAGGGAAGATTTCAAATTCATCAAACATAACCATTGAAACTTCTTCCTTTATCGTCCATTCATAATGAGTCATCAAGATGTTAAACAATCAATCATTCAAAAAAATCACAAGCAAATTCAAATCAGGTCATACTTCTCCAAACTTAAACCTAAATCACAAAATTCAAATCCATGTATAAAATAAGTATATATATATATATATAAGTAAAAATGCATCATCCTTTAAACAAAATTCACATATTTTAATTATTTATGAAACATAAACTGAAATGTGAGCTTTGAACGCTTAGCTAAAAAGTCACTTAGTCTTTTTACATAAAAATTAAAACCTTGTCATGAACACTTGAGGTTAGTCAATTAAGTCATGTCATGAACTAGCTACTAACACCATTCCTTAACTTCAACCTTTTTATGAGTACAAAGTCAGTGGAATGAATTTTTTACTCAATTTATTCACAATTTTTTTAATTTTTTAAATCATTCACTCATTATTTCTTTTTTATTTGAATAAGATGATAAAAATGTTCAAAAGAGGTCATAAATCACTAAGGAATAAGCATTTTATATATAAAAAATCATAATGATCATCATAACTCCATTTTCTAAAAACATGAAGTTATTAAAATCACTTGTTCATCAACAATTATAATTAATCATAAACCCCATCAAATCGTCGAAATAATGAAAATCAAAAGTAATAATTTTAATAATATGCTTTCAAAGAAAGAAAATTTACTATAAATTATATACCACTGAGAAAGAGATGGGAAATGATAATCTTAGGACAATACAAACACAAGTGTAATAATAATATAATCCCTCCTCCACACTTAAATTGAACATTATCCCTAATGTTCAAAAAAATAATAATAAAGCACAACATAAGGAGAGATGGGAACAAGAATATAGCCCTAAATGGTATGTGACTTATATTTATCCATTGAAATGCATTGAAGACATTGCATAGCAAACTGAAAGCCAATAAAAAGAAAATGAAAGCACAAGAGAAAAAATATATAGAAATAATGCTTCACTATCATAAATGTTATCAAAGAACATCTAAGAGCAAAAAATACAAAACAAAACACAATTGAAGAAAACAACTAAAACCTAACATAATTGAACAACTAAACTAAAATAACATAAATGAACATCCATGTGCAAAAGACAAAAGGAACATTAAAAAAATATTTAACTGCTAGGTCATAAATATTGAGATCGCATATTTTCCCACATCATGTCCATGCACATCTATAAATTATCCACCTGAGCCTTAAAGTTAACCATTCCAACTCCATTTGACTATTTTGATTGGTCATATTACCCTCCATCCTTGAAAGAATCTCTACTATAGTAAAAGAAGATGCTCAGTAGTCACAAAAGTGAATAGAGCAGCTAGTGATGAAGGATAAAAGCTTGGAGTAGGTCTTAAAGATGTAGCTTCACAAGTAACCTCCTTAGATGCTAGAATTGGGGAAATAGAGTCCTCGAGCCTCTCACCTACTTGTAATCTCCTCACTTACTCATAATGGGTAAAATTGAATCTTACCCCAACACTTGCCAATTAGTGCATATTCCCTCAGCTTAAGAGTAGAGTATGTAACTATTGAAGCTCTAGGGAAGCTGAAAAGAGACCTTACCATCAAAACTAACTCCTACTGCTTAGAAGATCCTTGTCAATATATATGGAAAGAAGTCTTTGTTCAAAAGCTAAATTTGAATAACATCACTCATGTGTGGAATGACCAAGTTAACTAAAGGTAAAACTAGCACTATGACTACACCGTGTAATATCTTAAAAAGAACATAGGTGTTAGCACATCAAATCTTGTTAAGGCCACTTACCCATGACATTTTCTAGGCTACTTAGCTTTAAGGTTATGCGAGTAGTGATGATCATTCAACCTTAAAGCTCTCTAGTTTTCTCTCTAGTTTACTACTAATAGAGTTGTTTTAAAAGCTCTCTAGTTTTCTAGGCTACTTGGCTTTAAGGTTGTACGAGTAGTGATGATATAAAAACCTAGATTTGATGATATTGAATCACCATGGAGAGTATCTTTTTATTGCTTCTAATGAACATATATATGCTTCTAGAAATGTTTACCACGGTCATCATATGCCTTTAAATATGTCTCATGCATATTCTAGACAAAATTTTCATCAAAGAAGAATATTTACATCGAGATATGCATATAGGAATAATTTAAGACCTCATACATTTAGAAGTTTCAATGGATCTAAACCAAAGTATGGTCATAGGAATGCATATACACTATTAACTTGTCATTATTATGGTTAGTTTAGACATGTTCATCAATTCTGTTATGATTGTTTAAATATGAATGTTTTGTCAAATGGACGAGACAGATATAAAACTAACCATCACGGACCCAAAACTATATGGGTACCAAAAGTTCATTAAATTTATTTTGTAGGTATTAAAGGGTATCTCCAAGAGCATAGAAGAAAAATAAATCGCCAACATTATTAAACCAAGGATGTAAAGACCACAAGAGGTTGGTGATAGATTATTAAAAGGGAGTTAATTAAGCTTTATATTAATGACTTGATTAATTGCGATTTTGACAAAAAAAACCTCAGATAATTGAATCTACATGAAGGTGTGTATTACTTGATATTTTACGACTTAGATAAAATAATGCAATTCTTGAAAATGTATTTTTTTAATCGTTTGCAAAATTTTGTTTGCATACTATCAGTCAACTGATAGGGTGAGTTTGGCCGGCCGAATATGTTTTGCAGGTTTATTGGTCAACCGATATGAGTCGACTGAATGTTGTGTGCAGGGACATCGGTCAACTGATATCAGTCATTCATTCAACCGAATGATCGAAATTCTGAAATCTTAACTCTTGTCTCCTATGCTATTTGTGTATCATTTTATTTGGATAAATGTCATTTATTTTTTGTGCTTAATTGAATTTAAAGATGATTATAACTCTTAAGTCTTTAATTGAAAAGCCTTTTAAATGAAATTTAAATATGTTTAAATTTTTTGGATAATTATGTGTCTTGATAAATGTTTTAAGTAATTACTTTAAGTGTTTCCCGGATGTTTAGATACTTTATGAATTATATAACCATTTTTTTCATTTATAAGAATATTAAAAAGTATGGAACTTCATTGTATAATTGAATATATTATCGATAATTTCTTCCATGAGCTTTTATAAAGTTAAACAAGAATGCATTTGTGGTTAAATGATGATATAATCCTTCTTATGCATTTTATGTGTTACATTGAAAATTTTATTGCATGAATTTAGGGGGAGTCATTGATAGAGCTTATGATTAATTGAGACTCTTAAGATATTTTCTAACAATTGGTGTCAAGTATGAAGTAACTTTAATCGGTTTCTTGAACTTGTTTGCATTTTGATGATGTTATTGATTTTTGGAAGTATCATTTTTAAAATAGATAAGTGTTGTGTTTTTAGTATTTGTTGATGAAACGTTGCATTCCTTGTTTATCTTGGATGATTTTAACAATTGGTATTTGGTAATTATTTTAATGAAATTGATCGTATCATTCATTGCTGATTTTTTTTATTATAATTGGTATCAACATGTCATTTTTCAACAACTTATGATGTTGTAATCAAGTGATATCTTACCTTGACAAATGTTTTTCGAACAAAAAGAATAATCGATATCAAGTCTTTTATTTTCCAACAATTGGCATCATGTTTTTGTCCTCTAGCATTCAATATCATGTTTTTTGACAATTGGTCTAGACATGTCTCGTCTTCAATGTATTTGGTTTCAAGTGTGTGATTTTTCAGTTTAATCACTTTTTTAACAACAATTGGTATCACCTTTTAACCAACATTTGATATCTATGTTGATGACTATTTGATTGTAAAACTTTTAAATGAAATTTGGTTGTCTATGTCCCACTTTTGAATACATATGTTATTATATTATGAAGGATATCTTGATATGTTTTATTAAGGGAGAGCTTTGATTTGAAATATATGTTTAGAAGAGGACTAGTGTATCCTATTTGTATGCTTTGTGATTATTAGTATCAAATCTTTATAAAAATGGGAGAATGGTAGATGTTATATGTATTTTTTACTAGTTTTATATTCGTATTTAAGTTTTACATCTTTTTGTGATTGGTTATATACTTTTTGATAATTACAAAATGGGGGAGAATGATAGAAGTGATATTAGAAAAGAGTAGAAAGGAGTCGCAAGGTATATGATGTTTACATGTTTGAGTGGTTTGATTTGTGCGTTGCATGTCACAAGGTTTGTGATTTTTGCATGTTTAAGTGGTTTGATTTGTGTGTTGCATGCTTCTAATATCACATGGTTTTTTCATCATCAAAAAGGAGGAGATTTTTGAACCAAGGGTTGGTTTCACCTTATTTTGATGATGAAAAAGTATCTTTGGTATTAATATTTTTTTAATTGTGTTCAAGAACAGGTTAAGCATTTGACGATTTCTGGATGAAGGGAGGATCGGCCAACCGAATCATAAAGATCGATCAACCGAACACCAATGTTAAAGGAGCATCGGCCGAACGAGGTAGATCCATATTTCAACCAAACGAATGTGTTGAGGAGATTGCTAACCGAATGGAGATATTGACTAGATCGATTGACCGAATACCAGTACTAAAGTTATATCGATTGGCTGAACCTTGAGATTAGTCAATTGAATAAACAATTTTCAAAGATCGGTCGATTGAAAGATATCTATCGGTTGACCTAACATGACGAATATGCAACGATAACTCTACAACAGGCAGATTCTGCAACTGATACATTATTTAATGAATATAAACGATGGGAAACAACTAATTGAGCTTATAAAAAGTATAAATAGGTGTGTTGAGTATTGTTTATGCATCCAAGAAGTGTAGAAATTGTTTGTACATTATTGTTAAGTATTCTTGAGAGTATATGAGCTATTAGTGAAGATGTTATTGAGAATTTGTGAGGGTTATGCTTGAGCCTTAAAAAAGAAGAGTGTGAGGTTCTCCTTTAGCTTTAGAAAAGGGAGCGTTGTAAGGTTATTCCTAAGCTTTAGAAAAGAGGGAGTGAAAGTTTATTCTTGAGTTTATAAAAGGGATTTTATAGTGAATTTTTGTTGATTGCAATAAGAAAAGAAAATTTTCAACAATGATGTTGGGGACTAGATATAGAGCAAGTGGATTACACTGAACCAAAATAAATCGTTTGTGTTTCTTCTTCCCTTTCTCTTTTACTTTTATGCATTTAATTTAATTGTTTAAGTTATTGTTGTTATTTAATTTGTACAATTAAAGTGTTGCTTAGCTTCCGTGTTTAAGTGAAATTGATAATAAGACTTAGGTTAATATTAAAAAGAATTTTTAAGAACCTAATTCACCCCCTCCCCCACTCTTAGGTGCCATATAGGGCCAACAATGTCTATTGTTATATTTTCTAATCAATCCTAGATATCTATCACTTGTTTTTAATATTTCCTAATTCTATTAGAATCTAATTACCAAAATATTCTATAACTTTTATATTTTAGCTAAATCTTTATTTACCTTTAGATTTTCTAGATTAATTTTCTTGTTCTATCTTCCTCCATCTAAGTTATAAGTTCCATAATGTCTATTGAGTTCAAGATGAGCTTCCATTTGTAACTTCCTACATCTTTCATATATACTATCTATGTCATCTTTAGCAAATTTAATCGATTTTTTGGTTTGCTCATGACAACTAGTAAATAATATATAATTATATATATTTTCATGATGGGCTAATTTAATCATTACTTCTTCAGTACATTTATCTATTCTAGTTACTTAAAAAAGTAGATACTCATAATAAGGGAAATCATTCATATGAAGTAGCATAAGACAAATCGTTACAAGTCTACCTATTCTTTTCTAAATGAGCTTTCATCTAATGATCAGATAACATCAAGGTTCATTCTTTGAGCTCTTTTTTATTGTTACAATAATGCCGAGTACATTTTCTTGCTCTATCTTGAGCTAAATCAAAGTTATATATAAAGCTTCTGCTCTAATTAAAGTTTTATAAACATCAATATAATGTTTTGCAAGTTTATCATTAAAATCTATAGCTACTCTTTTCTTTTAATTTTGTACAAAATATAGGGACTAACTTCATAATTATAGCCATCACAATTTGATTTTCCACCTTATCTTGTCTTCTTTCTAGAGTGGAATATCATTTTATGTGTGTTCAGAATGTAGTTATCTTTATTATGAATAGTTGTCTTTGTCATTATAAGTAATGACTACGGAATCTTCCGCATTATCTTTAGCCTTATCATTGGTGTGTCAATTAATATGCAAACTAGTACATGCAGGAAAAATATTCTTTGTATGCTTTCTTAACTAGAAAAATCAATTTTGTGCCTCTAAGCTTGATTTTATCATACGTTTTTCAATCATCTCTATCTTCTTTTCTAAGAAAGTATCAGTTGTAAGATGAGTCTTTTTTGCATGTGCTAGTTGCTACTCCCTGCATACGTTCTTAATCCTTTTCTAAAACTAATTCCATTCAAACTCGATCATTTGCATGCCGATGCCTCTTCTAAAATGAATTCACTCTTAATATACTAAGATAGTTCCTTACAATCCTTCATATCAATAGTAATAGTAAAATGTTCAACTTTTCCTAAAGTAGTAAAATAATAGACGTCATATCTTTCATTTTTATAAAAATTGGGTTATATAAATAATATCTTCACAACAAAAACATCTTTAGAAGTAATCGTAGGATTGTCAAGATAACAACCTTTAACACCTTCTTGTATCCATCTTGGAAGAATATATATCTCAAAGAACTCAGGACTAGTTAAATATATGGCATTGATTACATAAAAATCATATCTGTCTCTTATGTCTTTTGGAGTTAAACCCATTAGAAAATTTAAATAAGGATATAACATATAATCAAGTCTCAAAGAAACGAGGGTATCGATAGTTTTTAATCCAGCTTGCCTAGCCTGTTGACCATCTGTTATTTTTACTTGTGAAAAAGAAATTCCAAAAGAGGATTAATCCTTATATCTTGACTTTTTAATATACGAAAAAGCTTTTTTCCAGTAGATCCAAAGTCAGATATATGTGCCTACAAAGTCTTAGAAAGAGAGATGAGTAACTCAAAAACCTTTTTCAGTATAGATGCAAACTTAGCAATTTCTATCAAATCAAGTATTTGTCCTTGTCAAATGTTTATACTATTAGACATCTGTTCCAATAACTCAAAAATCTTCTTTTTTCAATTCAAGTCTTCTGTATCTAGTTAAAAATTTTGTGAGAATATTTTTATCGAATTTAATAATTTCAATATTAAAGGAACATTTTGCAAGTAATGTTTGCTATTAATGTCTTTTATATTCAAGTTTCGAGGGCAAATGATTTTGAATAAAGCTTGAATATAGGTATTATCAGTTCTAAGTAAAAAAAAATTTGTAAAAAGAAAATAATAAAATTCATTGGAGTTTTTGATTATTGTTAATAATTCTTTTTTATTAATATAATATCATTGTTCAATATTAGTTGATTAATATGGTAAAAGCTTGAATTTTTTTAAAAGTTACTAAAGTACATCTGCAAATAGATTAATTAGTGTCATCATAATCTATCTTTTTCAAAATATCATCCCATGCATGATCAGAGACATTAGTTTCAAGTATCTAGTCATCCGTATCAAAAGGCAACGAGAGTTTTGATAAAGAAGATCATAAGATTTTAAATAATCGAAGTTGTGACAAAAGAAAAGGCTTATTTAAGTATCCTAATAAGAAATTTACGATATCAAAAACTAATCCTTAACATTTATCCTAAATGGTTTACAATGAACAAATAAAGGTTTTGATAACACTTTCTTTAATTCAAGATTTTAAAAGAAAAGATTTAATTAAATCTGGAAATAGACCTTACTCTATGACATTATCTTAATACTCCGTCTAGTCTAGCAATTTTAACTGCTAATTGATCATTTTCAAGATTACCTGCCGGCCAGAAGTCAGTAAAATCTTTTAACAATTTCATTGAACTAGTCATTTCATGCCAATGTATCTTGATTTATTTTTCCATTAAAACTGATTTTCCTTTCCTGTAAGTCCTTTCTCTTACGTTTTTGTGCTTGATGTTTGTATAGACGACACTGATAGTGAACGACCAATGATTCTGGGTGTTACCACTCCAAATCTTACCATTATAAAATTCTGTTTCACAACTGTTATTCCTAAAATTAATAATGAAGACTATAGTCTGAATACAAAACAAGTATTTTATTGGGATATCTTAAGCATTGAGCAACACCGTGGTTGGTACAAGTTTCCCTATTTCCTTTCGTCATGTCCTTGCACATGCAATCGTTATTCATAGATCACATCTTCCTCATGACAAACAAAATCCATAAATAACGCTAAAGCCACTTTTTAATATCATTAAGGCATCTCCAGGTCCGGTCTTCTGTCAAGTGCTTCCTGTGTCCCTTCATCTGGAAACGCATCTGGATAAGTCGCCAAAATTTTTGCCTTCACATTTCTGATGGAAAAATGAAGATTGACAAACCAATTAAGTCCTATGAAAATACAAAGGAAAAATGTAGTAGTAAATCAGAACTTCAATGAAATTCAAAATCAACAAACATGTCAATTCACCTTCTAGGCTTGAAGCTACATCTACAAACAAAGGAAGATCCTCAGAGAATACCACTCAACACATCTTCTTGGATCAATAAACAATTTGTTTAAGAATATTTCTAAGAGTGCATCAAACATTTTCTCACAAAATGAGAGCAGCTCTAAAACTAATTCTATCAATCTTCATATTTATGAGATTTCACTGCAGCCACTGAAATTAGCCATCCCTATGAACATATTGATAAGATCGTTGAAATATGCAATCTAGCTAAGGCCATTCTTCACTTTCTTGCACTGATCAGGAAGTTGTGGTTCAAAAAGAATTCTCATCAAATATTAATAACCAATTAATGCACACAAAATACAGAGGAATATTGGACAAGTTTCATACTATTCTTTCCTCATTGGTATCACGTACTGATATATAATTAAGAATGAAGAATTCACATGAAATGGTGAATAGACAGCTTGGAGAAGAATTCACTTACCTTAGCTTCTGGAAGATGGAATCAAGGTCTGATTTCATAGACTGCAAGACACGAGTATTTCGGGAGAAATCAGGGGAAACTTCACTAAAGCAGTTCTCTGAATATTCATTAAAATGAGATAAGACCGCATTACTGTCCTGCAACCTTCCCAATCTACCATTGTGCACAAAAAGGGGAAAGAAGGACAGCACAAGAGAGATAAGTTGAAGAGCATTAATTCCCATACATGAAAACCAAATATAGCAAGGAAAGATATCAATGAGGACTAGTAGCACACAAGTCACATCTAAAAGCACCAATTATTGTATTTGACAACAGAAACGATTTCTCCAAATTTCTACCTACATACTTAGATTCAACATGTCCCAGAATAAGAAATCTCTATCTCGACTCCCCTGTACCAAAAAGAATGCAACACAAAGCATGAGCATGCATATGCTTAGGAGTTGCACCGTTTACACAAAGCACGAGCGTGCAGTGCATTGTACACTTAAGAGTTGCACCCTTTACATTTACTTTCTCTTGCATATATGTTCTCTAAAGTGCTAATGAAGGATTGCTTCTTCTTGTTGCAACACTGAATTCTTAAGAATTCCATTAAAAAAAGTTGAGGAGTTACAGAGATAAGAATTCATACAACCCTTACATCCCAATCTTCAACATCAGATATTCGAACTTTAATAAGAACAGAAATCTCACATATCCAGTTTACATTTCAACACGAACACAGTAAATTTTTCTGCATAAACGAAACAAACAAATTTCTAATTCAGCAAAACCATTGAATTAAATCACGGATCAACATCTCATTTACGCATAAAATTCATTAATTTTTCCTCATTCCAATCAACAAAGACTTCATCAGAAATCAAGGTTGGTGGGAATGATTAAGTCGCTCAGCTCAGTGAAGCAGAAGAACGCATCCAATCACGATTTCATTCGCAAAACGAAAGAGTTCGGATTCTTGACAGTTTACATTAGATTTAACTGATATTTTGTTTTCCTGTTCAATTACGTCCTTCCCTATAAGCACTTCAATGGATTTCCCTCGCCTATGAAGTTTTCTCCGTTACCTTTCCATGAATCGGACAATAGTAATAAACATCCATTACAAGATAACTGACAATGCAATTAATTCTTAAGAGAAACAAAATTTGAAACTCTGGGGGACAGAGAGTACATGGTATGCTGCGATTGCTTGAGAGTCTCCAAGTCGTGGTCTTTGACAAGAGTTTTGAACTCTCGAGACACCTCTTTCGAAGCATCTCTAATGGCTTCCTTTTCCAGATGTTCCATTCCAAAGCACTCGATCAAAGTGGAAAGACAGAGGAGGGAGTCAGAGGAAATCTACGTTTGGGCTTCTGTTTGATTAGGCTTTCGATAAATTTTTTCTAATGAAGATGTTCAATAGAAACTCCTCTTTAAGACCTATATTTCTGGTCTTCGTTTAAAGTTCAAGCACTTCATTCAAGGCTACATTCATTACAACCTATGAAAAAAAAAAAGATTCCCAAAGCCATTGGCCTTTAAGTGGATACTATTTAAATGGATACCAGGTAAACTCTGAGAATCATTTGTTTCAAATATAACGATCCTTAATATTTATAAAAAAATTTTAAAAATATTAATATTTGACAACATTTAAAAAGAATATGACGTCTTTAAAATATTAAAAAATGTAAATTGAGACAAATTTAATTTTTTAATCAAATTCCATTTGTAGTCGTTGATGTGGTAAATTTTTAATAAATTATGCCACATTAACCTACAACAACATTGTATATTGTATATTCCCAAGTTCCATGAAAAAAAAAAAAAAGAAAAACATTGTATACTATCAAAATAATTCATAGCCGATAACACTAGTGAGCTCATCTTCTTTCCTCTCATACTGTAGTTACGAGGCCAAGACAGTTGTCAAATGGACATTAACAATATGCCACTTCGCTAATCAGAGACTTCTTCTAAACAATTTTAGGTTTGATAAGCTCCGAAATATCACATATTACTCTTTATACAATTCCGATTTTATTGATTGTAGGCAATTTTTTAATAGCAAAAGATATAATTTATTCCTTAGACAGTTTTTTAAAACAATTAAATCACTCTTTAATTTTTTTAAAGTATTATTTTATTATTTAATATTTGTAAAAATGATACAATTTACTCTCTAACATTTGAAAAAAGTTTAATTTATTTTCCTTATGTTTACAAAATAGTATAAATTACTCTTTTAACACTAATTCTATTAATTGTTATCTTAACAATTAATTAACGATTAATTAATAAAATTAATAATTAATTAACAATATCTTAATTAAATTAGTATTAAAGAAATACTTTGTA
>JAOXYD010000008.1:21494486-21508619 GCA_028565735.1 Pinacopodium congolense | reverse complement strand
AACCTTCCTAAAATTTGAATCCAACCTCAAGAATCCAGCTAAACCAAGCTGCCAAACAACCAGCACATACAAAGTTTATGATCTAAATCCAGCAGAAATTGAGAGAAGATGAGAGGTTTTTGGTGGAGAGAAAACAAGAATGAAGAGAGCTGGAATACTCTAGCAGAATTTTGCTCTATCACTAGCTATGTGTCACTAGATTACACACCAATGTGTCACTAGCTTAAGATGTCACTTAACACCAAGGTGTCACTAGCTTACTATGCCACTTAACACCAAGATATGCAGCCCACTTGGCCACCATTTAAGCTTCTATTTGTAACACTTTAATACATAGAGTGTATTTGAACTTAAGATATATACTATTTTGTTTAATAATTTGGAATGTAATAACTTTAATTCAAATAACTTCAATGTGCTGGTTAAATTCTGTTTAGTGGTTGTGTGAATTCTGGCAATGTTGTGTATTATTTTGATATGCTTGAATCATATCTTAGGTAATACTCGCCTATCCTTTCAAGGAGTATGTAGGTGTTACAATGCGTCCAAGCCATAATCACATCAATAATCAATATAATAAATAAGGACCCAACTAAGAGCCAAGCATCAATTAGGATCGGTGCATAACATATCTTAATATAATGGAACATGAAAACTCTAATAATTATAACTAGTGTGCATCTAGTCCTGATGCATACCCATCAGGTGGCATGTTCTGTAGATATTTCCTTTCCTACAACCAGAAATAAACACATCAATATATAATCAAGATATTACTCATGCAATTTCACTGACCAATCACTCAGTTATGCAATGATCATTATACATGTATGCAGTACCCAAACCCACACATATCTACTCAGATATTGCGATGATATTTACATATAGACTTGTGATAAATAGGGTACGTGATATTATATATGTGTATTTACTGTATATATATAGATGTCAATATATAAATAACTATACATATTTACACGTAAATGAATATGAATATACATTCCTACATATTGTCATCCATACCAACATTGAATTTTATTTAAGACGCGTATAAATATGGGAACAATAAGTTGATATAAACTTACTTAATTAATGTACTCATTCATTCGAACCTTGTGATGCGAGTCCTAATGAACCTATTAAATAAGAAAGAAAACATCTCAATCAATGCTAAATAGAGTCACTGGACTCAATTAATAATCTAGGTACCATATAAATTGCTAAAGTGATCTAATTATGTAATTTAGTTATTGCTTCTATTCTCATTCAGATTTCTATGATTTTAATTTGCAAATAATTGAGAATTTTACTATGGTTATTGAGAAAAAAATGATTAGTATAATTTATAGAACTTTTAAAAGTTTTTCTATAAAAATTGCCAGAAGGGTCATCAGAATTGTAACTCTGGCAACAGAAATATTCCTTTCAGTCATTAGAAAACTTGTAGTCTCAAAATTTAACAATTTTTATGTGAAATGAAAGCTCTTAATGAGTATGACAACTTTCATTAAAGAAACATGCTCAAATTCTTAGCAAATTTTAATGAATTGAAGAAAAACTATTTGAAACCCCAATGTTTTTTTGTCAATCGGCGATGATCCAGATGTTGATTGGCAATGAGACCATATGACTTTTTTTCCTAACTTCGAGATGAGTTGATTGATGGTAGTAGGGGCAATCAATAATAACCAGAGGTGACGAATTAAAATTTAAAGATTTTTGCTGATTTGTCTCCTCGATTTTTATGACGATTCTGGTAATATTGACCATTGAAACTGGTATATTTCCTATTTACTCATCAAGAGGAAGAGATTGGTGTATAATATTAGACAATTTAATTCACTAGCAGTGAAGAACAGGTGGAGTAATGGAAACATGAATATTGAATTTTGAGGGTTTAAAAATGAAAATATAGAAAATGTAAAGGAAGAAGAGGTATTTATATGATATGGGGTGTTATTGTTGATTAGTTTCTTAAATGCTACCAAGATAGGAGCTACTGAAGAATTAACTAGTAAGCACTCCTCCATACACTAGAATATCGACATAGGTGTTTCTCATCTTATGACAGGATGGTTAGAATGTCTGATTGATATTAGAGATGTAATGGAGTGCCCTGTGGGGCTTCCCAATGGAAAGAAAACTACTGTTACAAAGGAAGGAACAGTCATGCTTAGTGATAAATTGAAACTAACCAATGTTCTTTATGTTCCATATTTAACTTGTAATATGATTTTCATATCATAATTGATTGAAAAATCAAATTATGTCATTCAATTCAACAAAAAGTTTTTTCATATACAGGACTACACTTCAAAGATGCTGATTGGTGTGGGTGAGTAACAAGAGGGGCTCTATTACTTTCAAGCGATAGCTACCATGACACGACAACTACGAAAACTAGAGGTGATAGCTCCTTTGATCTGCGCATAAACTGATAGGACATCCTTCGTCTAAGGTTGTAGAGTTGGTTACTAATGTTGGCATTTGTAGGCATAATAGATTAAGCAATAAAGAATGTGATGTTTGTCTTAGAGCAAAATAATCAAGAGAATGTTTTCCTATTAGTGATAATAAAACAACAGATATAAATAAGTTGATTCACTATGACTTGCGGGATCCTTATCAAACTCTAACTCTTTATGATGCTAGATATTTTTTTAACCATTATTGATTATTAATCACAAGCAGTGTGGATTTATTTATTGATAATGAATTTGCTTAATTTCTTTGCTACAATGAAGTGTCAATTACAAAAATATAAAACTTGTATATAGTGATAATGGTATAGAATTTCAATGCATGGAAAATTATTTTCAGGAATATGGTATTTTGCATGAAACATCTTGTAAAAGAACTCCACAATAAAATAAACAGGTAGTACATAAGCATATGCATATACTTAATGTAGCTTATGCATTATGGTTCCATACTAATCTTCTTACATAATTTTGTGGGGAATGTATTTTGACTACTAGATATTTGATCAATTGAACACCTTAAGTTATCTTGAATGACAAAACTCCGTATGAGATTTTATATAGTAAAACACCTTTACTTAGACATTTGTGTGTGTTTGGATGTTTGTATTATGTGCATAATCAAGACTAGAAAGGAGAAAAATTTGCTAGTTGTAGTTAGAGAAGTATTTTTATGGGTTATCCTTATAGAAAAAAGGGATGAGAGTGTATGACCTGAGGCTAGGTGTGTAATTGGTATCGAGGGATGTTATATTTTGTGAGTGTAAGTCTGATACCTTACATGATGATTCAAGACTCATCCTTGATACAAAAGATGACATTAGACCAAGTAATATGGAGGATTATGGTAGAGTAGATAAGGATGGTGAAGTAATTGTTGCGAGGAATAACCAACTGTGTTAGGAGAATAAGCAACCTGTACATGTAAATGGTAAGGTTATTATTGCTTATGATGATATTTCAAAAACTATGGGTGTTATAAATTGTGAGGATAATAACGTAAAGCGGGGCTTAGGTGATGTCATAAATAAGGGGCTTGTGGGTCATAGACATTGAAACAAAATTCCATCTACTTGTTTGCATGACTGTGTGATGAATACCATTTGTAAGTTCAGCCCCTCCATAAGTTCATCTGTTCAATCACAATCCTTAGGTACCTCCTACCCTACACATTATATGAACTGTAATCACTTTTCTATACAACTCTAAAATATTTTGGCAACTATTATTATAGGAACTGAACCTCAAAATTTTGTTGAAGCTGCGAAAGATGAGAGGGAGAGGAATGCCATAAAGTAGGAAATACAAGCATTAGAAAATAATGACAATTAGACTATGGAAACACTTTCTTCATAAAAGAAGGCTATCGAGTGTAAGTGGCTATACATAATTAAATATAATTTTGATAGATCAATTGAGAGGTTTAAAGCAAGGCTCATGGTTTTAAGAAACAACTAAATTGAAGGGATACATTATAATGATACTTTCTTTTACGCCTGTTGCAAAGATTATTTATATGCACTTTTATCATATGGATGTTCACAATGCATTTTTACTTGGTGATTTACATGAGAAAGTGCATATGAAGTTACCTCTTAGTTTTTGTTATCAAGCCCCAAGAAAAGTTTGTCACCTTCAAAAATCATTATATAGGTTGAAGCAAGCACCTGGATGTTGGTTTGCTAAGTTGGTTGGTGCTTTAAAACAATATGGTTTCCAGCAATCTTACTCTGATTATTTTTTTGTTTACATTACAACGTGATAGGATACAAATCAATATATTGTTATATGTTAATGATCTTATTATTTTAGGTAATGATAGTATTGAAATTTGGACTTTTAAAATTATCCAAGAACATGTTTTCATATGAAGGATATTGGTGTCGTGAAACGTTTTTTTGGGAATTGAGGTGGTGCGAAATCCTACTGGAATTTTCTTGTGCCAACAAAAATATGTGTTAAACATTATCCCTGAGGTAGATTTGTTAAGAGTTAAGCCTATTAGTTTTCCTTTGGATCATAACCACCATCTTCCCTTGGCCATAGGGAAGCTCCTTTAAGATCTGGAACATTATCGTAAGTTAGTAGGACGATTGATTTATCTTTCTATTACAAGACTTGAACTTTCCTACAGTGTGCATATTCTTGCACAATTCATACAGAGGTTGTAGCAAGAGCATTGGGAAGTTACACTTCATGTCATACATTATTTAAAGGATAACTCGAGTCAAGGAATTTTGTTAGGTGCTAATTGTAACTTATAACTATATGCATGGTGTGATTCGGATTGGGTAAGTTATCCTTTAACTTGAAGATCTCTTACCGGTTAGTTAATTTTACTTAGTAATTCTCTTGTATCTTGGAAAATTAAAAAATGACATATGATGTCCCGTTCTTCTGTTAAGGTAGAATATTAATCTATGACCATTATAACCTATGACTTAAAATGATTAAATACATTATTATTGTGTCTTGGTGTTTCTTATCCCCAACCTATGAAGCTTTATTGTGACAGCCAGTCTACTTTGCATATTGTTGCTAATCTTATTTTTCATGAGCTATTAAGCATATTAAGGTTGACTATCATTTTTTGTGTGATGAATTCTTGGAAGAAAACATCACTACAATATATGGGCCCACTTATGCTCAACTAGCTAATATTTTCACAAGGCTTTAGGAAAGAACTAATTTGAATTTTTTCTTTTGCAAGTTGGGCATTCGAAATCCGTATGCTCCAACTTAAGAGGGGGTATTAGTATATCTTGTATTTTAAGAAATATTTTAATTAGTAGTATTTAGATAGTTTGGGTTTGATCATGATCTTATGCATATATAAACATATTTTAGAGTTCAAGAGAGGTTGAGAACCTCTTCCTCAAAATTATTTCTTAATAGATCTTCTGTCTTAGTATTACCTTATGTAGTTCCACCTGGAGTTGACTCTTCTTCTCATTATTTTTATTAACTTATTTCATTTAAAAAAACTTATTTTGAAAATCATCTTGTTTCTATTAAAAAGGAAAAAAAGTTCAAGAAATTGGAAGAGGATAAAAATGGTAAGGATAATAGAGAATGTTTTCTTATAACAAAGAAGTATAGGAAATACAAGTGGGAAATATTTATGGTCATCCATGTTTGCTAGTCCTTTCCAATTCTTAAGATGCATAAATGGCTTAACTTCTTGTATGCACTATATAAAAAAATTAAAGTCTAATTTGCAGTTTCTTTTGTGATAATCATACTTCATTAAAGGGGTATTATTGACGAAGAAAAAATGAAAAGGGAGTTAATTCATTCTACCGATCAATGGGAAAGAGTTTTAAATATAGTCATCTATCAAGTTTTGCATTACAATGAACTTCTTACACTTTGATTCAAAAAAATATTTTTATTATTAATAACTATAAATAGGTGAAATAGAAAAATATAAAAAGAAAGGAGGATTTGAATAAGTATCCAAAGTTTAAGAACTAAAATTTTTATAAGGGAGAATTAGCTTGATAAGTATGCATAATTGTATAGAGGACAAATAAAGAGCCAACGCTAGTGGGTCCAATGTGCATAGGTCCTATACGAGCCCACTCTTATTTAAAATCGAATTTTAACTTTATCTTTCTACTATTCATCTATTCTTAAATCATACAAAAGACAGAAAAGTGCATTTCCATTCATATCTTTATATTCTTAAGAGAAATTACATTGGAGTCTTTAGTGGGCTAAAGAGGCCATCCCACCAAGGGCTCCCTAATTTTTTCGAATTGTATATTAACTAAAATGTTAGCTTGATCCTTTAAATCTTGTTATATTTCTTTCTAAAGGTATTGGTATAAGTAGTAAAATTATTGACTTTTCTTTTTTAAAAAATAAAACTGAGAGCTTCTTTTTTATGCAAAATGTTGATCTTAACAAAAAATTTTAAAAATTATTATTTTTATTATATGATACTTGATTATATGAATATTTATACTAAAATTTGACATTATTCAAGATAAAACTGTGAAATAAATTCAAAATATAAGTATTATGCTTAATTTTATATGTTTAATGTTTTTTTTTGAAAAATTAAAATTAATAAGGATAATTACAAGTTTTTAACCAATAGAAACTTAGGAATCAATTCTTAAACCAAAACGGCATTATGTTTAATTATGTTTTTCATAATGTTCTGAGTAGATTTTGCATCTTTGTTTTGGTTGTTTCATTTTCTACTTCATTGTTTTGTAGAACCAAGTCATGCCTAGTGTTATCATTAGATATTACAATATAGAGAAAAACTAGGTGCCCAATCTTTGGTAGTGTTTCATAGCCACCAAAAGATAAATATGTAATTTTATAAATAATTGAGGGGTAAAAAGGTAATTAAAATAAAGGTAAAATGTAAATTTGTAAATGTGTGAAGGGTAAAAAAGTAAATGCAATAAAGATAAAATCGTTAATTTATAAATGTATGGAGAGTAAAAATGTAAATGTGTGATAAAATTAGATAAATTAACATGTATACTATTAAATAAGGATAAAAATTGAGAAAAAGACAAAGGAAAAAAAAATCATTTTATTCTAAAAAGTTGTGAGTCCTATGTAAGATCCACTGTTGGCTGTAGGGAGCCAACACCTAATCAACTTCTATAATATATAATAGGAGATTGAGTTCACGACTCTTATTTGGTCTTGGATTACCTCAAAATTTTGGGTTGACTTCAAGTTGGCAAAATTTGAGTCCTACAACAAGGAGGGTAGCTTGCTACTGTATTGGAGGAGTAAGGTCTAATTGACTGTCTTTAAACATTAACAAAAGTTTAGCCCTTTTAGTTTTTTTTTGTTTTAGTTTTTGATTTTTCTAAATACAAAAATCGAAAAAAAATATCACATAAATCCATAAAAATACATAACATAACACAAAAATTTATAAAAATACACAAAATTTAATAAAAAATATAAAAATTACAAATAAAAACCACAACTAAAAGTTAAATGAAACGACCCCTAAGGGTTTTATAAAATCATTTTTAAATTTTTTTTGTAATTTTTAGTTTCAATCTTTCTTTAAAAAATAAAAATGTTAAGATTTGTATTAAAAAATAAAAAATATTTGATTAAAATTTATCATAAAAAATAATTTAATGATAATAACGAAATAAATTTAAGATCTTAAACTAAAGCTCAAAATATATTTTCAAAACTTGTTTATTAAATAGAAAGAAACAATTTTTTATTTATAATTTTATAATTTTATAAACTATTTTTATAAATAAAAGAAAAGTAAAAATGTTTATATTTTGAGCTTTTATGATTAGAAAAATATAAAATTAATATTTCTAAAAAATTTAATCAAACATGCCCTTAAATTTTATTTCTTATTTTTTAAAAAATAGAAACATATTTTGTAGAAATTTGTAATAAAATAACTGAAAACAAAATTTTATTTAGTTGAAATTTACTACAAAAACACTAATTTAATGATGACAATTAAATACAAAATAATTATTACTTATAACTCCTTGAGGAGTTGACTCTCATATTTAATTAATTTTATTAAATTTCTAAAAAAATAAATACAATATAAATTTAAAATTTTAAACTAAAAACGTTAATATACTTTAAAATATATATTAGTTAATAAATTATATTTATAATTCAATATATAAAAATTTATTTATAAAACCTATCCATTAAATATAAATAAATTAACTTATCTTATTTATAATTTTTATTTATAATTTTATAAACTGAATTTATAAATAGAAGTAAAATAAATTCATTTTAATCATTATTTTTAAACTTAAAAAATATAAATAAAAACTAAAAATAAAAACAATAACAAACATTCCTTATTAAATGGGTAAGCGCTTCTTGTCGATTTAAGCAAATTACGAAGAAGATACACTCACCTACGGCCTACATCAAAGGGCAGGATTTGGGAAGTAAAAAGCTTCTCTTCATTACAGCCGTACGTCATTAGCCTCTAAATAACGAAATAAGGATGTAAATTTCCTGTTTTTTTTGTCAAAACACGTCAAAATTGATGCAGAAGAGACCATAAATTCATCCCAGAGATAACTAAAAGAAAGGTGGGGGCAGGGGGGATGCAAAAGGGAGCTTAAGAAAACCGGCTGGGAAGCACAAGTAGTGACTTACTGAAGTCAACAAAGTACTTCCATAATCTAAGCATCTGTTTTGGTCTTGAGTAAGTCTGGAATTCCACTGACTAATTTATGCGGCTGTATTAAAATTAAACTCAATTAATTTAATTACTTCAACTTGGAAAATGTTAAACGGATCTCACCAGGTTTTGTAAGCTATTACTTCATGTCTTCATAAGTGATCCCCAGCAATATGCCCGCTTCGGGCAAATTATTTACGACATAGAATCAATCCAAACAGAAAATAATTGGTAAGTTTATGATCCTGTCTGCAATGTAAACACAACTTTCCAGTTAAGCTTAAGCAGTTTGGTGAAGATTGTGCCTCTAGAAACCCAAGTGTTCATGATGGCAATCTGGCAGACAAGTAGAGTGATAGCTTATCTCTTAGACACCCACCTTTCATGTCACTAGATCCACAAATCTGTTGTTTGTAGCCTGGGTCATGATCATCAGTTGATGGCATATGCTCCTGTTCCTCATCTTCCAAGTCAATAGCAATGTTATGAAGCAAGCAGCAGACAAGAATAATCCTCGGCAATCTATGTCTGTCAGGTCTCCACATAATCCCTTTAATGATTTTCCACGTTTCCTTCAACCTTGCAAATGCTCTTTGGGCTACCACCTGAGTTGCAGAGAGCCGCTTATTGAACTCCGTCCTAGACTCTGGGAGTTCTGTCCCATCATAGGGAACAATTAGGTAGGGAAGAAGAGGAAAAGCTGCATCTCCAATTATGTATTCCCTTATTTCAGACCCTTCAGAAAGTTGCAACGTGCTCCCATTCAACCTATCCCCATTCTCACAGAGTTTGTAGAAGTTGGAACTTTGAAATATCACCGAGTCCTCCAATTTCCCAGGCCATCCAGTGACAACGTCCCGGAATCTCATTTGAGCATCTACGATAGCCTGCAAGACCATGCTATGGTTTTTCTCTTTATCTAGCCATACATTACTTGTAGGGTCTGATGCTGACAATAACATCATGATGTGAGTGGTATCAAGCACGCCACAGCAATTTGGAAGGCCTAGTAGTTTCTCAAACTTGGATTTTATTTCTGACATTTCCAATTCACTGGATGGCCACTGTAAGTGGTGAAGTCCTCTTTCTTCCATGGACTCCACAAAACGCCAGGTCACTTGCGACACAGTTGAATGATTCAGTCCAAAGGAATCTGCAATTGTGACTAATGAGTCACCAGAGGCCAGCCTTCTCAAAGCCACCGCGACTTGGTCATGCAATGATAAAGCCTTGCCATTCAGAAAAATAAATTCCCTTGACTTGGATGTCATATCTTCCTCCACAAGTGAGCATATGTAGTTGAAGGTTCTCCTGGAAATGTTGAAAACATACTTGAACTTGTCCAAACACTTAGGAGGAGAGTGGAGACCTGCAGGTACAACAATCAAGTGGAAAATATTGTGAGGAAGCTTTATGGGTATTTGAACTTTTTTTTTCCCACATAAATGTATAGACATCAATCAGATTAACTATCTTTTGAACCAAACATCTCATATAATAAAGAATACAAGAAAAGAAGGTGTCCTGGAACTTTACAGAAACAAAAGCTAAATAGTGGAATCAGGAAACCTAAAATAAATCTTCATATATGCATATGCATATGCTCTTGCATCTATGGATGCCTATTCATATAGAAGAAGGACATCAAGTCCAGGAGGTCAGGAAGAAACCTACAGCAGCACATTATGACCAGATAAGACAACTTTGCAGATATATCTTCCAGGAACACAGCCTCAAATGCTTGTGCTCATGCCCTCCAGGACATTTTGCACCAGCAGTCGAATCCAGTATTGTTTACAAAAGGATCTCTTTAAACAAACTATATGAGTCTAGCACCAACCTAAAGTCAATATATCAGAGAATGTTTGGTAGCTTAGCCAATAAGGGCCTATCTAAACCTGCAAGGATCAATATTTTCATACAACTATAGTTTAATGAGGATGAGCTGGGGCCCAACTCTGAGCCAATGTACGTGCTACCAAATGCGTCATGGACAATGCACTTGATCCGTGGCAGGAAAAATTGCCAGTTTCACCTCTCTTTTTCTTATGAGAGCTGAAAATAGACACTGATTAAAACATCAAGAAGTAGTCTTTCGATTCCACTAAGTCTAGACATTTCTCCACATGATACTTATTATATGGCTGCATATTTCCATTCTTTGGAAACCGTTTTTGCTTTATTTGCAGGATTTCACTATTGGATGGGTAAAATCTTTGATCAGACATACCTTGAAAAGTCACTTGGGGACTTCTTACTCCAGTTGTTCCAGGAGTCTATGCTAGTTGAACCGCATCTAGTGGACTCCCTGTTTCATTCATCTCCTTTGTTAATAGTTTGATCGGATACTATTACCTAGGTTCCAATTGGAGTTTAGAAATTTCCATTCATGTAAGATCTGGAGAAATGGACCAACTATTCAATCAAATGATGAGCTCCATAGAAGTCATGGAAGATGAGGTCCACCATGGCACTTCAAGAGGACTATTTACACGAGAATAAAGTTCTAGCTAATAAAGCTAAGATCAGAACTCAACTGAGATGCATTGAACGGAAACTTAGAAGCCTACCTCTTTATTGTTTTTGTTATCTTCCAATCCCTCAGCATATAGTAGCTAATTGATTGATAAAATAAAGATTAGGAACAATGTCATTCCATGTATTACTATTGATCCATTGATGGTTGACTAAAACAAGAATCAAGTGAACTATTGGAACTAGAAATCCATTTGTAAAAGCTTCAAATTTTCAAAAAATATATTCATCTAATCAGATGATAATACTATTGATCAAGTTTTATTTCATTATTAGGGAAAATAGAATGCCAGTGCTGTGGATGTTGATCGTCAGTCTCTTCTCGTTGATCAAAATTTCAAGTTTGACTCGATTTATCAAACTAATATGTAAGTGAAACAGAGTTTAAAGTTCCTCAACCTCAGCCAAGAAACTGAAACAGCATTTGTATCAAAGGAGGCTCTCTCAACCATATACTCATCAAAAGATGGGAAGATTAAGAAACATAACGGGCTTTCACGTACAAAAGCTGAAATGGCACCATCTGTTCAATTTCTAATAAAAATATGAGGCCTAAACTAACTATTGGACATATAGTTCAAACTTTTGCTACTTGAATTTGGTACAAGCAGTTCACCTCTTTCTCTGGTCAAAAGATCTCTCATTCAAGGTGGGAAAAATGGATATGAAACCCCAAACATGAGTTCTCTGAGAACTTGGCTTATAATACAAACTTACCGAATAGTCCATCCAATCCTGGACAAGGTTTTCGAGCCTTCAAAGATTAAAAATGAATCATATTAGAAGTCCTCACTTAACAAAGCAGCTAAACATTTAGACCCCCACATATAACTGGAGTATAGATTAAAATTGTATTTATTTATTACCCTCACATCAGGGTTTACGTTTGAACTTCCCTTTACTTTTTCCTGTCAACAATTTCCTGAAGCACTCAACAAGGAAATGTCTTTCCCCAACCAGTGATACTGATCTGTTATATAGCTAAGTAGGGTTCTTATATTTCAACCAAGCTAAACATTTCGAATAGTGAGCAGGAAAAAGTAATAATGGTAACTTTTATTTCTTTCGTATTCAATAAGACATCACCGGAAAGCTAGGTAATAAGGACGACTTAAGTATCAGATCAGGGATCTCATTTTGCAATGCATTAACTTGGACATTGACTATTTGCTGAAGACTAAAGCCAGTTAACTTTATGATATTGAATTTAAATCGTGAACCAAATTCAACCAAACATAGATGACAAACTGCATATTCCATCATGAAATAAGTGATCAACACAGAATACGAGCGCTTTGAATAAAAACATCTAACAGAAGAAGAACAAGAAGAAAACTTAAAATGAAAATACAGACAGAAAAGACAGTGAAATTTATATGAATAACATACCATTAATCCGTTTCGAGAAATCATCCCACCACTCCACAGACGCTTCCTTCTCTGTGGACCCAGAGCCAGAAGCGTTTTCTTCAATCCTTTTTTCGGTTCTTTTTCTTTTCTTCTGACCTCTTATAGGACCCATAAAGCTTCAACAACTACTATGAAATCCAGCTGAAAGATCACACCGTAAAGCAACCAAAATCAAAGAAACTCAATTAGAATCCACATAAAAAACCAATACCCATTATTGAAGAGGCAAAAGTACTTACCACAGGCACAGAAAGATCACGAAGTTATGATGAAAGCACTTCACTAGTGAGTCGTAACATGCAGGGGAATTAATGAACAGAACAAAAAGCAAGTTGCAGTGTGAGTATTTTTGGTGTGAGAATGTGGTTTGTGAGCATGCAAATAACTCTTTAACCAAAAAGAAAAAGAAAAAAGAAAAGCTATGGTAACAAACACAACATCAACGACGACAACAGCAACAACAACAACAATTAAGGCTTTGACGAAGAAGAAGGAGAGATGGACACAAATAAAGAAGCTAAACCCATGAGCTAACGAATGTGGGATAAGTCTTTGATTATAAGACAATGTGGCAAGAGAAGTAAAAGATACAGAGCCGGGTAGTAATTCTTCTCTGTAAGAGCCGCTGTTTTCTCTCGCCTTTTAACTAAACTCAAATATCACAGTTAGCTTAATGGTTTTTTATATATATTAGTTTTATAGGCAAACAGTATTTATATATGTATATGCACACACGAGAGCAAATCCTGGCGTCTAGTTTCGCCTAAGGCATACAATTTCTATTGCCCATTTGTTTTGTTACGAAATATATGATAATGGATTGCGTAGTTTAGCTATTCTTTTTGTTCATTTTAGGAAAAAGACGGCATTTGCCCGTCAACAAACAAACCTTGAGGAAACTGGATATTACATCCCTTCTCATTAACTATTCGGTATCCCATTATTACTAGTTGGGGATTAGAGTTCCGTAGCTTCGTTCGGGGGTATGAAATTTGAGTTAAATTTACCCTGATTTCACATGATTTAATAAATTATTAATTAGTCTTTCGTAATTTTAAAATTATTAAATAGGTTCTTACGATTTTAAATTATTTTTATTATTAGTCTCTTTATTATTGTTATCTTACGTAAATTAACGTCATGCTTATATTGTATTAGATTAATAGTAAAAATAATTTGAAACTTTAAAAATTTATTTGATAGTTTATCAAATTATGAGAATCTAATTGATAGTTTATCAAATTATAAAGATCTAAATGATATTAAACTTAATTAATAAATTATTTTAATAATTAAAATAAAATTATTAATAATTAAAAAATGTGCTATAAATATTATGTTCTTTTAATAAAATATTAAATTAAAATTTAAAAATTCAAAAAATTATACAAATATTTTATTTTTTATAAATTTAATATCTATAATATTACATATATGTGAGAATAATACAAAAGAATTTATTGTTCAAATAATATAATAATTATTATTTTAAATTGATAAATTTTTTGGGTTGGGAATAGTTTGGTTTAAATATAATTTTATATAACT
>JAOXYD010000008.1:21474884-21494386 GCA_028565735.1 Pinacopodium congolense | reverse complement strand
TTGTGAGAATTGATTATGAATTGATTAAATATTGTGATTTAGGTAAAGATTGAATTGGAATTCCGCATAAATGACATAAATTAAAGATTAATTCTTAAGATCGGCCATCTTGGGTTTAATTTCTAATTCTATTGCTAGAAATGAACTTGTGATATGCAATAGTCCTAGTGATTTCCATAGGTAATAATAAGCTAATTGAATTTGTCGATGAACTTAATCAACTTAGCCTAGAATTATAATTTTCTAAGTTAGACAATCCGAGCTTGTGAGATTGTGCCCTAGGTTAGTCGTTCTCTAGTTGTTAATGCCATCGCGTCATTAAATCTAACGAGCGTATTCTAGGTTGCCTCATGATTAGGGATATGTTTTCTATCGTATATGACTTATCTAAAAATGGCAGAACTGAGGGTTTGAAAGCATGTTTGAACCTATAGGCTAGCATCTTACATCAATCGCAAGTTATCTATTTCGAGAATCAATTATAAGTTTATAACTCCTGATATACCTTCCACCCAGCTTTCATATGTCTTGTTTATTTGTCTTTGTTTCATCAATTATCTTTAGTATTTAGTTTTGATTTCTTTGCTTTCAAGGGTTTTGTTTTCTTTTTAGCAATATTAAAGATAGCAATTCACTATATCTCTCTGTGGGACTTGCCCTAACTACTTAGTTAGGTAGATTAGGTAATTTTATTATTTGGTAGTTTACGACAAGCTCACCAAATTTTTGCCTAGGGATTCGCATATACACCTTGAAAAGGCTTTTGGACTAGATGGCAATGGCTTCTTTTTCCACCAAAATTGGCACATCATCAAAGAATATGTCATAGCAATTGTAACTGATTCTTCACTTCAAATAGGCTTTTGAAAGAACTTAACAGATCCTTCATATACCCAATCCCCAAGACCCTAAATCCTTCCTTTCTAAAGGATTACTAGCTCATTTCATGCTGCAATACAACAATTCATATTATCTCCAATATCTTAGCATCTAGGTTGAAACTTTCTCTCTACTCCATAATCAGCTACACATAGGAAGCTTTCATTAAGGGGAGGAGCATTGGTGATAATATATTAATAGCATAGGAAATCTTTAAGGATTATCACAATAATAATTTGGTAGGAATTATGTCGTAAAGTAGATTTTCACAAAGTATTTGACACTATGGAATAAGGTTCATCTTGCTGTTTTGGATGCTTTTGGATTTGTTACTCAATTCATTAACTGAATCTTCCAATGCCTTACTACTACATCTTACAATGTGCTTATTAATAAGGAATGAGAGGTTCGAAGCAAGGATATCAACTCTCTCCATTCTTTTTCACTTTGAAGCTAGGAGATATACTCCCCCCATACTTATACACCTTTTGCATTGAAATCTTATGTAGAATAGCCAATAGAAACATCAACATTGCACCCAAATTAAAATTCCATTCCAAATGTAATAGATTAAATTTATTCAATTTAGCATCTATAGATAATCTTTTATTGTTTTGTGGTTCCAATCAATCTTCCATTTCTACTCTGATGGATTCCTTAACTACATTCAATATACTATCAAACTTATCTCTCATTAGCAACAAAAGTTACCTTTTCATCTTTGTAAGTGCCTTTAATATATTAGCATGTTTCTGATCACTCATAGGGTAATAGATCAATTCCCCTTCACCTACCTAGGATCCCAATTAACTCAAGGAAGCCAACTTTGAGAGATACAAAAGAGGGTCAATAATTGATGCAGTAGCAAACTCTCTTTTATAGGGAGATTACAACTCATTAACTTGGTCCTTTCTTATCTATCTTCCTATTGGATCTCTCACTTATACGTTATTGTGAAGTTTTCTTTGTTTGAGGGATGCTCTCAAACAAGGTTACGTGAAAGTCAAGTGGCATGATTTATATCAATTAAGTGGAATTTTTAACATAGTACAGATTATATGTAACTTTATCAAGAATCATAATGGAACCAAAATTATCACTAGTAGTTGCCTTACCCCTTAATTAGCTTTGAATCAATAGGAATGTTTGATCTTAAGATCTTATAACATTTTTTTGCAAGCTTTCTATTCTAATAATTTAATTTCCTTTAACTTCTAAACAAAACAAAAAACAAAAAACAATCTAATAATTTTAGGATGAAAATCCTTACCAAATTATTTTAATATAGTTCATATTATATCCTAGTACTCTTTAACCTACTTTAAATAAATAGATAATAAATAACAACTGAATATAACAATTTTCATGTAAGATGTTTTGGTAATCTTAAGTATAAGAATCAAATATACAATTATTGTGATATGCATAAATTTATCGTTCCACCAAAATCTTTGTATTAATATAATTTTAACTAAAAATTATTTTAAAATAATACTTAAATATAATTTAAATATGGTAATTATAATTACATCATAATTTAAATACTAAAATAACTATTGTGAAGATTTTATCTTTTATATTAAATATTAAAATAAAAATATAACTATACACTACATTTATTAATATTATATATGACAAGAAGAGGACTTAAAGAATTGGAAATTCTTACAAGTTTCTTGTAAATTGGCAATAACATAACATTTTAATCCTTAGCACCGCCACTTGTTAAGGAGATGTTTGTTTTTTAATTTTTCGTTTAAATTTTTATTTTTACTTTTCTAAATATGAGAAAAAAGGTTACAAAATCTAAAAAAATAACATTAATATAACACAAAATTTTAAAAATAATATAAAAATACACAAAATTATTAAAAAAACTAAATCAAAAAACTAAACACAATTGAGTCCTAAAATATTAAAAATAATTTCAAATTAGGATTTAAACATAAAATAGACATTAATTTCGTTTTCCACGTCTCAGAAGTCAAAATCCTCGGGTGGAGAAAATGGGTCAAACTAGTAGAATTAAAGACCACGGCACCAAAATTTTACCCCTCACAAAGACCAAGGTACCAAATCTTAACCGCTACCCAAAATTCCAAACTCAGTTGCACAAGACTTGCAAGCTCGGATAAAGAGTCTTCGTGGGAGTTCCCCCTCACCTTGTCCCTTGAGGAACGTGCTCGCCGTGCCGTGACTTCCGATCTACAGCTGTTTCCGCGCATTTTAAACTTACCACGGTACTCGAAAACCATGTCCTACTTTCTCTGTTTTGGTTTATGCCCTTAATTTCTGGTGCAAACTACAAAGCTACATTTACAAAGTTGATTTTTTCTTAATATCATATATCCAACTCATTTTCTCTCACCTTCAACTAATAAATCGAATCTCTTTTCCCATTTGACTAGTAATATCATTTTCATCACAGGAATTAATGGTGCCTTCCTTTTTAGTTGGAATTGACTTCGTCTTCCTCGGTAAGCATTTAATGCGCGTTCCTTCAATCTCATTCTCTTCCATTTGCAACTGGGAAGTCCTCCTGGATAAGCATAAACGAAGTTAATTAACAGTTACATAATCTATCAGGCAAGAAAAAATATCGTGATACTGTAGCAAATCCGCAAAATGTCAACCTATCTTGTCAGGAATCAAATACAAATTGAATCTGAAAGTGAGGTAAGGTTCAGAAGTCCACACGAGTAGAATTCATTTAATACAAAATGGTCCCCACGTGAGCAGAATTATAGTAAGCAGGCAGTACCTGTTCGCAGAGATCTCTTGAATTAAATTCTCGACTGTAAGAATATGATTCTGGAACCCACCCACATGGAGCAGAACACAGGTGACAAATTTTGAAGTCAGTCTACAGGTTTTTATGGTAAGTTGATTGAAAACACAAGTACCCTTTGCATCTTATCTTCATTTCTTAAAAAATTAATTTCTTCTGTTCTCGTGAACAAGGGGCTGTCGCTATACTCAGAAATCAAATCTCGTAAAAATCTTGAGATCAAATTAAGCCAAAAAAAACCTACATAGAATCAAAAGTATTTCTGACACGGAATTCCAAGAATGACGGCAGAAAGAAACAAAAAAGAGTGAAGCCTTGCGAGTAAAGATTGATTGAGGCAGAAGCTCTGATGTGAAATTTCCTTTCTGGGAGTCAAGTAATCATGCCTAAAGATGGCTACTTTAAATTGCAAACAAATCCTATGAACACGAAACAGTAGTCAACTACGTAACTAAGTCATTCGTTAACATCCAAAGTTAAATGACGCCTTTTTTTAGTTGAATTTTATTTTTTTTTAACTATAAAAATTAAAAAAGTAAAAATTTAATTAAAATAATATATTAATATAAAAAATTAAAAATACATAAAAATTAATATATATATTAATATAAAAATTAGAATTAAAATACGACTAACAACTCAATCAAATCCAAGTACCTAATTTTCACTTCTAATATCATATTAAAAGATTTTGGAATAGCTTTAAAGGGGATAAGAGAATAGTTACCGGTCTTCATCACAAGAATTGGAACGCTTCAAAACTGGAATTTCTTCTTTCTTGGTCTCGATCAAGCTTCCACTAAAGTACTCTTTATCTTCCAAACTTACCCCTGAAAAATTCGTGATTTCCCTACCTGTACATACACAGTTCCCTCCTCCACGTGGTAACCTTCCCTCGTGGTTCCCAGTCAACGCGACACCTTGTTGCTCTTTAACAGCGATTGCCCCACAGTCCCTAAACGAGATTGAGCCGCAAGAGATCAACTGCATTAGGACCGTCGATGCTTTCATCCTTCCCAAGCTCTCCATCGTCCGATTCGAACTCTCTCCACTGCCGTTCCCAGCGTGGTTCAGTATCAGCCGTCCATCAGCTTTCATCAACGATTCCAGAGTCTCGGGACTAGAATCCGAAGGTGGGGGCGAAATCTCAATCTCTTCTCTGGTCAAATCCGGTTCGCGGCTCTGCTCTTCCTGCACTTCCTCAATCTCCTCCTTCTTGGTTACTCTTCTCCTCCGCCTCTTGTCGTCGGTTTGAGTTGACGCGTCGGCGGCCAGTTTGCGATCCGACTCGGAAACGGGCTCGGCTTTATAAACCTTGTACTCATTAAGGTCGATGGAGCTCCAGGATTGGTGCCTCCGCCGAATGATAACCGGGAATTCGGGGTCGTCTCCGACAGACTGTTTTCCGGCCTCTGGAGGATTTAGTGACCTAGAGGACGGTGTTGACTCGAGAAGATTTTGGTTAGGGCTAATAGAAGCGTCGAGCAGTTTAGATCCTTTGAGAACGTACTCGTTGCCGTGTGCTGGGTAGATGAAGTCGTTCTCAGCCAGGTCGTGCCAAACGAAGCCATTTTTGTAGTTCCTAGTGAGTTGAGAAACAAAGCGGTGATCAGAGATCAGACGGTTGAGGAATAGCTTACTAGTTTCTTACCTTTTGGCGGACCATGAGTAGAGGCTTGCCATGCCTTTGCCTCGAAGGACGTTTAAGCGGTTGATTACATCTGGCATTTGGAAAATTAAGGCAATTTGATAACAAAGTTATGCTCTGTTTGGTTGCAGAGAAAAATGTGGGAAAACATGCGACTGAAATACCTCTAAGGAAGAGGCCATCGCTTAAAGAGAGAGGGACCTCCATGAAATGTGGGTGTTCAAGTTGACCATTTCTGTAAAGATAGTAAACAACAGGGACTTTTCTCTGACTAACACCATTGTTAATGTAAAGCTTATGAGAAGAAGGTTCAGACCAAACTCTGGTTCTCTCAGGTGTAACGTCTCTGTCTTTCTGCTCCCATTCTCGCGAAACGCGGAACTTAGTGTTTCTTCCCCTACTAAAACTCGCTTCCATTTCTCCCTAATAGAAAACACGAGACCACGAACTGTTAGATTAGAAGTGACAAACAGGAATCAACAAATAACAGAAAGCTGGGAAAGGCCATTTACCATGTTGAAGAGAAAGTGAAATGAGAGGATGGGATTTATAAGATGGACTTAAGTGTGGTGGTGGTAAAGGGTTTCAGATGCGGTAGACAACAGCTACGCTACAAAGGACCACTGTTTTGGTTTCAGAAGTTGCAGTTTGCAGTCCTGCCGCATACACACACACACACTCTCTATCTTGTATTTTGTTAATAACTACAAGTAACGGTGTCGTTTACCTTCTCTGATGCATACATCCTACACTTGAAGTGCAAAGGTTCATTTTTATTTTTATTCTGCTTGTTTTTTTTTCACTTTTTTTTTTGTTGGTATTGATGTTCGCCAACTTTTTTTGTTTTTGCACTTTTGGTATCCGGTTCATATAGATCAGATTCTTAATAGTGTCCAAAAAAATTTGATGGTCAGCATTTTTGTGATATTGGGAGCTAACCTAAAAACAAAATTTAAGGGTTTGGTTACATTACGGTATTATTCGCCTGTCTTGAAATTTAAACCAATAAATAAGTCAAACCGACTACTTGCGCTTATCCATAAACTAGTTACCGAATAATATAAAGAAATGTAACTAATAAAATAATCTCAAAAATTTGAGACCAAAAACGGTGACCATTATTTCTTCCGCTTGAGTTGGGTTAAACAATATTTAATAATTTGGAATTACCTTCGGCCTTGAGATCAATGCGAGAAAATGTCGATTCAAATATTGTAATGAATCGCACAGAGGGTCTGATCGCAGTATGAGTTATTTTTTGTTCTTTCTAACATTCGCAAGCATATTAGTTGTAATTTTTAGTTATAAATGTTATATTTTTATATTAAATTTTGTGTATTTTTATAGATTTTTATGTTATCTGTCTTGATTTCTGTATTATATTAGAGTGTTTTTTTTTTCTGTGATGTTCTTTATTGATTTTTGTATTTAAAAAATCTGAAAATCAAATCCAAAAACCAAATCGTTTCCAAATGGGCCCTAAATGATATTGTTTAAAGGCAGTCATAAAGCATAGGTAAAAGGATCACTTTACTCCTCAACATTTCAAAACAAATTTAATTTACCTCCTAATATTTTATAAGGGATCACTTTACTTCTTAATATTTGAAAATTAGTTTTAAATGCCCCTGACTTTTACAAAAATGTATAAATTATACCATAAATATTACTTTTGTTGACTTTTTATTAGTCAATTGTTAAATGGGTACACGTGGCATGTTGATATGGTAATGTGAGACTTATTTTTTTACTGACGTGGATTTTAATAATAATAAATTTAACTGACTCGAACCTGACCCATTTTTGACCCAACCCGTCCTAAATGCAATCCAACCTATTTGTCCAACCAGCCAAAACCCAACCCATACCTAGCCCAAACCCGACCCAACAAATATGTCTCCTCCAACTCCCAATCTTTGAAATCCTTATTTCAGCAACTCCTAAAATTCCCAAAATAACTATCACTGTTAGTCGATTTTCCGATGACAAACAGAGACGATGGGTGTTCCAACACACAGCAATTGTAGCGGCAATACAGGTGATGATGACTGGTGACAAGAGCTCTGACAGTAAGGAAGAAGATGAGAATATATGTCATTGTTGCTTGTTCCGACGGAGAACCCGCAACCTGACCCTCTTAGTCAGTTTCCCTAAATTGAAATCCAGTCTTCGGTGACCCCTAAATCCCCAAAACTCTCTACATCACAAGGATGAACGACGACAGACCCAGAAGGAGCGGTTCCCACGGACAATGACAGGGGTGACAACGTGCTACCGGCGGTAAAAAACAGTGAGGAAGAAGAAATAATCGAGTTAAAAAGAGGAAGAAGCAACTCCCTGACATGTTTCGAAGGTGGGATACGATGTGTCTTGATTAACAAGCTTTGTTACTATCTGAAATTGAAGGATTTTGGTTTCGTTTGCTACGTTATAGTGATTCCACATGTTAGCAACACATGTTTTTATAACAATCCATGGATGAAATTGATTGTGTTACTGCTGTGATGCAGGGAGTTTGACACTGTCTGCAAATCCCATTAAAGCACTTCATGACGTTGTTCTCTCACCTGCATTTGGGTGGTATGATAATATAGTGATATCGGTGCCTAAACTTGTTCCAATTTGTGAATGTGGTGTCCTGTTGAATGAGATTTGGTCAATAGCCATTCTTGTTTTCCTATAGCATAATTTAGGCCATAGCTTGCCAACTTAATTAGCTAGTTGGCATATGTGAATACCTTACTTCAATTAGCTAATTAAGCTACCAAACTACAGAAGATGTACTACTTAGTTGAATACCAAACTTCAGATGATTCTGCTTGAGTATTTATGTAATAATGTTTTGAGGCTTGTATTGCTGCCACAAGTTAGCATTCAGAGGCTTGTATTGCTTAGATATTCTGATGTTGAAGCCAAATAGTTAGATAATAGCTGCTGGGAAAACTAGATTATGGCCAAGCAATAGTTTGTTCTAGTTTGTGATACAACTTATCGCAGAGTAGTGGCCCCAAGAGCTCACTTTCATCAATATTATTCTAAATTCTCATTCTTGGAGATTGAAGAAGGAAACTATAACATAATTTAGATGTAGAAAATGCATTTTCCAATATAAGGAAGAATATGTCAATATGTTTGCAATGTAATAAAACATAATATAGATGTAAACAATGTAATTTTCATTTAAACGAAGAATAGATGTAACTATGTTTGAACATAATTTTTTATGAATAAAGCAGCTTCAATATTCTTGGGTAATTGAGAGGCTTGATGATGTTATGTATCTTCAACTATTATTTGATTCATGATGATGTTGGGTTTGCTACAAAACATGAATTCAGTAGAAAAGACATAATTCAACTATGTCTTTTGTGTCTTCAACTGTATCTAAGACATTGGATAATTACAAAAACATCGGATAATTCATAATCAATATTCAATCTATATAAAAATTCCAACTCCACGAAAGAGCATATACTAATATTCAATATATACAAAAAAAAAATCCAACTCCACAAAAGATCACATACTAATATTCAATTCATACAAAAAATTCCAGCTCCACAAAAGATCATATACTAATTGTCATTAACACTCTGTTGACTTCTTATTTCATTGTTAGTTCTAACATATCTAAGTTTTGCAAGTTGTTATTGCAATTGATGTGATGTTATACTTGGATGACCCTTCCACCTAAGTCCTCTTAGTTAGAATGAAAGTTCAAACTTATTAGGATCAACTTACCCAAAAGATCGTTTCATCTTAGATGTTGGAGTTGATGTAAATGGACGTGGTTCAGAGCAACTTCTTGATGGAGTTAGTCTTGGTGTAGATATCGCAATTGTTGTTCTTGTTCGATCTACCATAGTTGCAGTGTACTGGCTGTTATTAAAAAAATAACTACATAATTTATTGATAAAATGTGTCAAAAAAAGATTAGATGATAGACAACAAACCTAGATGCCTGACTGCGTAGAAAGAAGTGGATTGTTTCCTTATCAGCTTCTCTTATTGTGACCATATTTGCCACATCTTCCACATAATTGGAATTGTGTCCTTTGTTACAATTTTTTAAGTATTAACCTTTTTTGGTCCACTTTTCAACTTATTGCAAGTTTTCTTCAGCCTACTAGGCATAACCCTTTCTAATGGTAGATGAATTTCTCCTTAATCATTTCTTACCCAAAACTTTTGACCTCTAATCGGTTGCAACAAATTGTCATACACTTTAATATATCTATCTCTATGGTAACACTGATCTACATATGCCTTTGAATTTTGCTTATCATGGAATATGACCATAATGGCATGACAACAAAGGTAACCATAAAGTTCCTATTCTCTACAACTATATGAGTTATCTCTTCCCAAATGGACTCTATGTGTGTCATCTCCATTTGTAACCTTATACGCCTTGTCGCCATTCCAGATAACTCTCCATTTCGTTGTATTTAACTTATTTTTATTTAGTTTTTTCATCACTTTAGGGGATATATCATCCTCCCACTTTTTGGCTAATTCTCTCAAATTTGAATGCCTATTCATTCTCATAGTCCTAATTGTCTCCAACATGCTAATAATAGGACGATTTCGAGCCACCAAAATCCAAGAGTTAAAGGTAATGCTTATATTGTTGTCCACAATTAGACATTTTGAATTTATACTTTAGAATGCCTTACTCCATGTCTCCTTTGGATACTCAAGAAAATCTTGAACACAACTTGATGCAAGTTTGTTTGGTTTGATAAGGATGCCATCAAACTCCTGTGGAAAAGTTTCCTATGAACAACTCCAAAATGCCTTTCTAAGGCCTTTTCCCTTCCATTTTCTTAACCCAATTATGGTATATGTGTTTTGCACACATCCTATGTGCAACAGAAGGTAATACATCATTTCTCTCTCTTATGAGTCTATAAAAATTATAATAACAAATTAGTTAGGGAAAAATTACATAAATGATAAAAAAAATTCATTAAGATTGATATATTATGTTTGGTATATCTGATATCACTGTAATTCCAGTTCCATATCCAAGATCTAAGTCACTAGCTAATTGTGGAATAAACCAAGTCCAATTTTCGGTATTCTCCACTTTAACAACTGCCAATGCAATACGGTACATCCCATGATTATCATAAATACCTATGGCACTTAAAATTTGCCCTTGATATTTTTCCTTCAAGAAACAACCATCCATACCAATTACTGGTCTTAACTTTTTTCCATCCCTTTGTCATAGCATTAAAACATACATACATCTTTTTAAAGTGCAAATTGTTATCTTCTCTAATACTTCTAAGTTGAAGTTCAATTGTGGAACTTGGGTTCATTTCCTTCAACTCACTGACGTAGCCATAAAGCTTATTATATTCATTGTGATTCTCCATTGCCTTTTCTTTCAAAACCTTTCTCCTTGCACATTTACACATACTAGTATTAACCGACAAATTAAGCTTATCTCAACATTCTTCTACCATTTTTTATCTTAATATTCAGTTTATCATGTATTTTTTTCTCTAAAATGTTTGATGATATAGTTGGAGTTAACCAACATTGGCTTATTTTTTGGATTGTGCCTATACTCCAGATTGTATGTTTTGAGATTTAAGCAATTGTTTTTCTATCATATGAAACAAATAATTCAAATGGACATCCATTACTACAACAATATCGGACTCTTTTAGCTTCATTCCTTTTAAACTTCAAATCATATCTTATAGCAGCTGCGTTATAACTATTCAGTAGGCACAATATCATGAGCATTTCTTCTCTCTTGACTAGGTCGCTTCAAAGTTGCATATGAACCTTCACCACTACGATATTCGTTACTATTTTAAAAACTTCCAAAATTTGAGGATCAATGTATAGTGTACCGTAATCAGAATCAACACTAATATTAAAATCTAACTCACAATCATCTACAATTTACCTTAGCAAATTTCTTACTTCAACTTCAATTGCATCCACATCTGCAACAAAATAACATTCTACATCTACATCTCCCACATGCTCTTTATGTTTAGCTCCTACAACTTTATCAGGCCATATTAGCATAAGTGTAGATTGTACTCTTTCATTTGTCATCATGCTATCAAGAAAATAAAACATAATATTAAACCATTTATTATATTTTAAATATGTATGGATGCTATGATTTAATCATGTTTTGCTAGGTGGGATGAGGTTTATAGTATCACGTTTATATTATGCCATTTGGTTATCTATTTTGAATTTCATCATTCATAAGTTAGAAAAAAATTTGAGCTAAGATTCAGATTTGCAAATTCACTTTGTTTTTATCTTTGTTACAGCATATGATTTTAAAAAAATATAAAGCAATGCAACAAAGTAGGTTAGAAAAAAGAAATAACACAGAGGGTCTAAATCTACATGTTACATACTTGCTATATGATATTTTAAACTTATTTGTGATACAACTAGTTATTTTATTCCATTATAAACTTCAATATACTACCTATTAGCACACAAAACTTTCCTGCATATTTTCACATGAGAGATGAAGAAAAATTATGAGAATGCTAACATCACTCCAGTGAAAAATCCTAGAACCAAGAAACACGACTAGAGATAGTATCATTCTTCAGTCTCGGTAGCAACAATACTTCAGAAGTGGAGACTAAACTGTTCATTGGACTGCCATAAATGTGGCAATAAAAGTTGTTTTTACATGTAATATGGAAATTAGTTTTGACCACAAGTAATATGGAAAATAGTTTTGAAGCTCACGTATTTAGGCAGAAATTTAACGCACAATAGTTAAACAGAAAAAAACATGGCATGTTCAGTATTTTTTTTTTCACAAAAGACAAACGAGCAAAGAAATTGGGGCATTCAACAGGCTACGGCGAACTGCAAACAAATAAAAAAATATTAGTTATTTAAACACAACTGGGATTAAATTTAATTAAATACATAAACATCTAAAATGGGTTACGTTTTCTCTGTTAGATGTTCTTCTTGTTCCCTAATGTTGGTGTTCCTATCGTTTTTCATCGCCGCCTGCACTGCCAATGCTGCTGCCACTTGTTAGATTGCCGATCCATTGTGTCTGTCGCCAGAAAAGGGAGCAATAGTGATTGATTTGGGGATTTTAAGGTTATGACTAAATCACAGATTTGTTGGGTTAGGTTTGGGCTAGTTGGAAAAAAGGTTAGGTTGTATTTGGGTCGGATTGGGTCAAAATGGGTCAAATTCGGGTCAGTTAAATTTATTATTTTTAAAATTCATGTCAACAAAAAAATAGATCTCATATTATCATGTCAGCGTGCCACATATACCCATTTAACGGTTGACTAACAAAAAGTCAACAAAGTAATATTTATGGTGTAATTTATACATTTCTATAAGCGTCATTGGGCATTTCAAATGTTAGGAAGCAAAGTGACTCCTTATAAAATGGTAGGGGGTAAATTAAGTACCTATTTGGATGGGCTTTTGGGAGGTTAATAAGCTCTTTTTTCCACCACAAAAGTCTTTTTGTTAAAAAATAGGTGTTTGGTTGTAAAATTAAAAAGTACTTCTTTAATAGATATGAATTTTTTTTACGTTAAAATACAATTTTTTAAAAAGATTAAATTTGAAACTTCTAAAAAAAGCCTATGAAATGGCTTTTTCAGGCAGATGTTTCAGAGCAATTAATGAACCTATTTTTAGTCCCTTTTACCCTTATATTTTTAACATAATGCCCATAATACTCTCATATCCACGTATCCCCATAATAAATTATGCATTTAACATAATGATACATGGGAACATATTACAAATCTTCTTGCATTACAATAAAATACATAATTTATTATGTATTTAAATATTTACTCAACTTGAATATTTATTTTGAGATTTATATTTATATAATATTATTTGGCTATTTTATATGTTTAATATTTATTTTTTATATTAATTTTAGTTATGTTAAGATTTTATTAGATATATTTTCATTTGTGTTTCATATGGTTTAAAATTATATAATAATTAATATATTGTATTTTTCATATTGTTTAATATAATTTAAATAATATTTATATACATAAATAATTTTATTACAAAATAAAATATAGTTAAAATCAAAAGTACTTTTTATTTTTATGTTGCCAAACAATTTATTCTAAAAAACTCTTTAAAAAAAACTCTTTTTTAATGACAACCAAATACTCAACTGTCTTCTTAGAAAAGCTCTTCTAAAAAAAGATTTACAGAAAAAAGTTCTACTAACAAAAGCTCTACTGGTATAAGCCCATTCAAACAGGAACTTAATAGTAGCTCAAAAAGCAAAAATAAGTAGCGATGAAAATAGAAGTGGTTCTATAGGGAGCAATACAGTATCAAGTAGTGGAAAGGAATAAAAGTCGAAGTGAAAGAAATAGAAATAGAATTCTCAAACTTGTTTTCTCGACTTTAGCAAAAAAATTTTGTGCATTAGAATTCTTTAAAAGATTCTCTATAGTTATCCAAAAATATGTACACCTCTTTCTTTAATTTCTTCCATTAAAATATTAATAGAAAACATAAATCAAATTTTAATTAAATGAACTGTTGGAAGTATTACGAAGATATTAAGATTGAAATTCAAATATATGCATGATCGAAATATAATTACTTACTTAGATTATGTTTATTTTCACTGGTTAAAGGACTCTTCGTAGAGAATGAGTTCTCTATACTATAGAGATGTTTTTTTTATTAAGATGATAACCACTACTTAATCATTTTAGATGTTTTAATTTGTTATATTTAATTCAAATGATAACTACCCTTTGTTAGTTAATAAATAACAAATGACTAAAAAATTCACATAGGTGTCATTGTCTAACATCTCTTACTCACATATGATCGATTTTTCAAATTCGAAACTTTGAATGTCTCATACTAGTCCAATAATGCGTACAATTAGGATACTACAAGAGCACATAAATCTGTTAGGAATATATGAAGTCTTGACTAGTAAATCGATCCATATATGGATTTAGTATGCGGTACCCTAGATCATTTATTGCATCATTCAATATCTCATTATCAGTTCGTTTATTCTTCGTATTCTTACTACCTTCTACATAAAAGGTGGGCTCTTTTAAATACTTTGTGATGCAAACTTGAATTTATAACGATCTTCCGTGGTTCTCAACCTTTTGAATCAAATTAACTTACTTTTCTAAAATGTCCCATTATATCAAATCAAACATGGTTTTTAGGTAACATTCTAAGATAGCAATTATTACTTTAATTCTTTAAAATTAGAACTCAAGTAACAAGAGTATTAAAATTAAGGTTCATATAGTCTCAAAAGGATCCTCACATAATATAAGTTGAGAATATGATTTATATTATCTTTATTGATCGATGATGCACACATGGTATGATTCATGTGTTCAGTATTGACTCTCTTTGAATAGAGCATATATCTTCTCTCCAATACTGTATAGATGATAGTTCATATATACCTAATACATAACTTGAGTTCACTTATTTATTAAATCAATCCACATTTCAAAACTCACATCTGGTATATTAAGACAGATTGAATAAACATATCATTTCTTAAGAGTTATAACTCTTTTATTTATTAATATACTTAACAACGATATTCGCATTTTAATCCTTGAGCTCTCGTTTTATCACCTAGACATGTAGCTTAAAACTGTCTCATCTCCATTTCTACAAAGTAATAAAGATGATGACTTGTGAGGGAAGGAATCTTATATCTGTCCGACATACATCTAAGTATCTAGAATTGAATGTTAATACTTACACTATTATTCAGTCTATAACTGAATAATTAATTCAAAATTAAGTATTATTACATTTTTGTTGAATTTTCATCTAAAATTCATTTATGAAAATGATGATGATTAATACTTAATTAAACATATGTTGCATCAAATACCCAACGATAAACAAATGAATCATCACTAACATAGTCATATAATATGATTATTTCTCCCCAAGCTACTATGTCCTTATGACATAATTTTGCTTAGGTTTATGTGCTTGGTTCAGTTTTGATATTTGAGCTCTTCACTACTATCTTTCACTATATTAATTCATACACAACAAAGTGGAAGTGAGATCATCAATTAGATTTCATCATATAGCATCCACAGATACAACCTATTACTTAATTGCTCACTTTTAGCAATAGCAATATGAACAGCTCTGCATTTATGTTGTGTAACTACTGAAGTTATATCGGTCTTTCAATTGACATTTGAGAACTTTTGTTTACTTCATGACAATTAAGTTGTTTAGGACAATTATCTAAGTCTTATACTCAGTTAGAGCTTACTAACATTCATTCTTGTTTTATAACTCATGTATTCATCCTTAGCAAAAGTAGATAACATCTCTCTACTCTTATATTGCTCCCACTTAAATCAAACTGTATTAGAAAACTCTCACTGGGTTGTAATTGTTATGATCCAAAACTAATTTATCATCTCCTTAATTCCTCCTACTCGGATGTATCATAGCCACTTGATCCCAACATGTTAGATCATTCTGATTTAATATCTCATATAGGGGTACGCTTCAAATTATTTTCTTTTACTTTAGAATTCATCATTTAAGAATATTATGTCTTGTGACACAAATGTTTTACTCAATTTTAAACAAACAAATCTCATAGATTGTTCATAATATCCACCAAAGATACTCACCTTACCTTTGGGACCTCATTTCGAATACTTATAAAAAAAACTAAGCAAGTAACACTTTCCTTAACATATGATAAGTTAAGTCTCTTAACAAACCATAATAAATATGGCGTTAAATACCTAATTTGATAGACACATAAGCAACTATATTTAGTCATCAATGACATATCACCCTAATAGGTGTTCAGTATACTTTGATTATGTCATTAGAAACGTCACAAATCCATGAAGAGATCTAGTGCTCCCCTTTTTCTCGCCATCTACAAGATACATTTATGGAATAATCAATTGTTTATTCCTTCAATTCCACACATGACTTCTCAAACTAATTAGACAATTACACTAAAGAGTACTTATCATTTGACTTGTTCTTAAAGTCATTTGACTTGTTCTTAAACTAATTACTTATGTTAAGTCACAATATGCTTTCTTATAAATCATCATAATTTCACGTAGAAAGATACAAACCTTTTGCTCTTTTTATATATATTGGATTTCTAAAATTCAAAGTCCTCAAATGAGCTTCATTCTCATTTTCACCTTAAGTGACAAATTTTCAATAAATTTTCCAATATGGTAGTCAATTTTCTCAAACACATATTCTTGTAAGTGATTTAGTTCACTATGCCATTGTTGTCATTTACAATAATCTGATGCAACAACTAAATAGAAACTCTAATTGTGTTCACAATTACTTATGGAATCAAAACACCACCAAGTTTCCAATCATCTTCCATATAATAATTAATCAGTAAGTAATCATTCTATTTAGATGTTAGTGATAACACATATCCCAATGATGATATTTATATAGCACATAAATCGAAACTCATAAAGAATTGAAATATTAATGCATTGCAATAAATAAGTACTATCCAAACATTGACAGATGTTCTTCAAACAATTAACAAGTTATTTATAAAAATTTTTGCAAGTTTTATAAATAATCATCCCATGCAGTACAAGATGTGATCCTCCAAACTATGTTTAACAGTAAACCACTATAAAACATACTCCTAAATACTTCCTTCCTTCTATGCTCTACTAAGAACATATAAACTGCAACGCAAATTGAGTTTGGATGAGCCTCCCACTTTTTCATCAACAACTTTCCCTTGGTGGTCAATAAAGTCTTATGCAAGGTATCAATTTCTAGAGAGTGATCCTTGAACATAGTATAATACAAACTTTTAAGTACGTTGATCATTGCATATAAAATTTTCACATATGTTCTCAGATCTTGCTCTGGTTGCATGTGATAATAATCCAACTATTTCAGTAAGTTGGCAATGCGTAGTCTTCTTATAGACACATATCATACTCTTGGTCTTCGAATTTTCAAGATATTTTCCTGAAACGAACACAAGAGGTTACGCATCATAATGTTCAGATAAACATATTATATGAATAAAGTAGTCACCAAGTAACACATTACTTGTATGTATGCTTTTCCAATAAACGTATTATTTGAATTAGAGGACATCATTCATAAACACATTGTTCCTTATAAGGGTCATAAAATAAACACATTATTTAATGCAAAATACTATCAAATAGATCAAATTATTTAATAAGTCAATTATATCTACAATCATTCATATATCATGGAAGTATCATCAATTTATAGGAGTATTTTTGGATAGAGCATACTTGTTTCTAATTTGATTACGCTAAACAGATTAATTTAAGTTAATTAGAAACATTTTCTATTAATTTTATTCTAATTAGAAAACCTATTTCTAATTTTCTTTACTAAAAAAATTAGATTATTTCATTAGAAAATCGATTTCTAATTTTCTTTACAATTATTTACACATACATTAATTAAAAACTTATTTATAATTTTTTTCATCTTAAATCAAATGATGCCTTTTATTTTAATTAGAAACATATATCTAATTATTATTTAACAAAACACATTTGTTTATGCACATAAAAAAACTCATTTCTAATATATATATATACCTTATGTAGAAACACATTTATTATTATTATCTAACTAAATAACTTAGTTAATTAATTAGAAAACTAATTTCTAATTTTATTCTAATTTAGAAATTTTATTATTTAATTTTATTCAACCCCTAATTAGTATGTATGACTAACATAATTTTAATTTATTTATAAACTTATTTCTAATTGCTATTATTGTTGAACTAATCAACTTAAGACACTTGGCTTTAATTATAACTTATTTCTAATTATTTTTCCAATTAGAAACTTATTTCTAATTTATTTGGACTTAATGTACTTAACATTTTTAATTAGACACTAGCTTTTAGGTCTTAGACTAAAATTGGCCCTTATATTCTTTAAGGCCTAATTTAAAACCCAAGTTTAATTAAACTCTTATTATAACCCAAGTCACTAAAAAAGTAGGGCTATCATCTTATTTTAAATTCAAGTAAAAACTAACCCAAGTTATAAAAGAATGACTTATGCCTATTTGTTACTTTAAATCCATGTGACAAGCTAAGGAGACAACCCAACTCATCAATTAAAAGAAGTTATACAACCCAACTCATCAAATCTCTTAGGGTTTTTTTAAGATCCATGTCTATTCACAAATAAAACGTTGTCAATTTGAAGCCCAAATTATAACAAAATAGAAGCTAATCCAACACATTGGTCTTATGCAAAAACTTACGTAGGCTTGCAAGAGATTTAGGCTTTACTTAAATTGAAAATCTTGGGCTCCAACATGACTTATTCCACCACGGAGTCTACATAGTGATTCACAATAAATCACGTTGGTTAAGGTTCCAAGTTGATCATGGACTTTCCCTTATCAACATGAACTCCCACCTTTTCCATATATTTATATATCATTTTTTCTAATTACTTGGATTCATCATAAGGTCTTCTAAGATTCAATAAGATGGGCCACTCATCCATCATGAGACTTTATAAAGTTCGTCAATTTTCAACAACAAGCATTTAATGATCCTTCTTTTCATACATCTCAGAGAAAGGAAGTCATTAAAAAAACATAGACGTATCTCAGATTACCTTTAAGAAGCAAAAGAAAACGAGCACAAAGGACATACCTGGACAGTCAGCTTCTTGTTTTCCTTTGAATGTGAGATGTTGAATTTATTTCACTCAAAACAACAGAAGATCTCAATAGCAAACAAATATTTAACTTGTGTTCTTTTGGTTTTTGAATTTTAATAGATAATCGACATAATTATCCAATATAATTCAAAAGCCAATAAAGGTACAAACATGCATATATTTAACATAAAAAAAAACTTGGTTATGATACCATTTTTTGAAAATATCACGAAGATATTAGGATCGAAATTCAAATATATGCATGATCTAAATATAATCAGTTACTTAGATTATGTCTGATTTTTACTAGTTAAAGGACTCTTCGTAGAGAACTTGTTCTCTATACTGTAAAGATGCTTTTTTTTTATTGAGATGATAACCACAACTTAATCATTTTGGATGTTTGAATTTGTTATATTTAATTCAAATGATAACTACCCTTTGGTAGTTAATAAATAACAAATGACTA
>JAOXYD010000008.1:21443149-21454339 GCA_028565735.1 Pinacopodium congolense | reverse complement strand
ATTAATATTATTTTTAATTAATAATAATTAAATACTTTAAGAATATTTATAAATATTATGTAAAAATATTCATTTATAAAATGAATCTATATTAAAATTTTCAAAATATATTATTAATATAACTTTTTTATATATTTTTCAGTTAAGTGACTAAGATTTAAAAACTTTTTCACTTGAGTGATTAACATTTAAAAAATTAACCATAATAGGTAAAAAAGTTAAAGTAGGTCAGGTCGGATCAGGGTTATTGGGTCGGGTCGGGTCAATGACTAACCACGTTAAGTTTTTTCATTCAATTGATTAACTTTTCAAATATTAATCATTCAATTGAAAATTTTTAAAACTTGATCACTTAATTGAAAAAATCTCAAAAACTTAATCACTTAACTGACTGTTATCCCTAATAATAAATACAATTTCCACTAATCGACAATCAAGAATATGAACTATAATTGGTACCATATATTTTAATAATTGATTTTTAGTCCTATATAAAAAATAAGGAGAAATGGGTAGAGTTTAGTCATAAATAAAGGGGATTAGATAATATACGACACATATTTACCCATATAACGTTAATAATTGAAAATTATAAGTAACTGGTCATCGACCATGATGTCATGAAAAATTTGACTAATTTTTTTCATTTTGATCCTTTACTTTTTTAAATTATATTTTAACTCTATTACGTATTGAGTATTTTAAAGGGTTAAAATTATGGGTAGTCCCTTAAATTTTTAAAATTATCATTTTAATCCCTATGGTTTGAAAACTATCATTCCAATTCTTAAACTTTTTTTTTCAATCATCAGTCCTCTATCAGATTTTATTTACGTTGACCAATAAATTTTTGAGATGTGTCTATGTCATATAAACAAAATCTAAAAGATGACTAATAATTGAAAAAAAAAGTTTAAAAATTAAAATAATAATTTTTAAACTATAAAAATTAAAATAGTAATTTAAAAAATGACAGGACTACCTATAATTTTAACCCTATTTTAAATATCGATTGCTACGAAACTATATGACTCAATAAAGGCAGTATCAATCTATACTTGAGCGCAGTACAGTTCAAAATCTAAACTATATTAATTTGGGCTCCGTATGGTACATACCAGCCCGTATTGGCCAATGCAAACAGGTATTTTGTAACCATGCTTATGAAATTTTCAGAGATTATTTAATGAAGAGTAAAGTGCACACACACTCAACAGATAAGAAAACAAATAAACCTTAGGATGATCCTCTAAAAGTTTGGCCATCCTCAATGCTGTTGAATTCTGTCGCATTACACGATTATGCATTGTATTCACGCCCTCAATGAACATAGATACAACTTCCTGTCAAGAAGAGAAAGGAAAGTAAGCACACAGTGTGATTTAGGCTACACTTAAATGCAAGCCTCATCATTCTGATAACCAATACAACACCTCAAAACTGTTTCAGTTAATAGCAAATAATAATGTGCAGTATTTGAAACCACAAGTAAGACCAAAAGCCAACTCATCATGATAACTTACTGGGTTCACAAAAGTTTCTCCTGCCTCATCATGATACCGTTTACGAATTTTGGAAACCAACTCTGCGCAACCACTAATGTAACTTGCCAGGACCTGAAATACTTGTGTTTAATGCCTTGATTTCTTATCCCTGACAACAAGAGAGGGTATACAAATGATACATGTAAACTTACGTCGTTATGACCCACAATAGATGTTGTTGTAGAGTGAAGAATAAGATCAGCACCAAGAGAGAGGGCCTTCTGATTGATAGGTGTGGTAAAGGTACCATCTATGCAGACCAATGTTTCTTTTTTGTGACAAAGCTCTGATACTAACTTAATATCTTCACATCTAAGAAATTGATTAGTAGGAGACTCGCAAAAGAAAAGAGAAACCTGCATAAATTGTAGCACTAATCAACTAAGAGTAATCTCCTTACGAAAATTATACCTAAAAGGCGAGTTTTTAAAACAAGGTAAATAAATTTACACATTACAAACTTTATTCTTATCAAGAGTATATTCCAAAGCTTTCATGTCTGTAGGATCAATCTTAATAACCTGCAAAGAACAGAATGAGCTATGTAATAAACAATCAGTCTGAAACATGAAAAAAATGAGCACATGTACTTAGGAAAAAGTGTTTCTTCAACATATTCATAAAGACACAATATGCAAAACCTTGCTATATGTGTAAAGGCCATAAGTAATTTTTGCTACGTTTAGCCATTTCTTATGACCCGATCTGGCCTTACTAACCTAAATGAAAAAAAAAAAAAGTTGTTTGATAGGTGTTAAAACCCATCTAAACCAGCTATCTTTTTTTGGCTGGAAGGGTATGGAAAGAGTGCAAAAGCAGCTTGTCTCTTCTGCTTTGTATTGCATGTGGATGATTTCTCCTTCATCCTTTCATTTTGTTTATCCAACAAAGATTAGAGGAAGAGTTCAGTAGAAAAACTATAAAAATTTTATATGGAAAGGTAAGGAGTGAGTTGTTTTATTTTTCTCTGGATTTGTGGCCTTTTTTTCATATATTTACAAATGATTGGGTTTCTTCTTATTTGGATTTTACAATTCCAGCCACATTTGTTGCATTATCTAATAGATTTGTAACATTTGTAGACTCCTCACTGCCGTCATGATCCTGTATAGTCTTGTTTTTCAATTCAATTCATATTGTTCGAGTATTTAAGAATTGTATGTCTTTGTTCAAGTGTTTCAAGCATCAATGTTTTATGTATTGAAACCTTGAATGAATGCTCTAGAATGGTTCCAAAAACTAGGGAATGCTGTTAAAGCAATAAAAGTGAAAAAGGAGAGGAAAGAAAAAGAAGAGAAGATGGGCATTTTAGGCATCTCTATTTTTAATAAATGATAAATGTATTTTAGTAATTATGGTAGTAAGATGAAATTAAGATATCTTTAAAATTAGGAATAAAATAAAAAGGTAAATTATGGATTATTAAGTGAAATTTAGGGTTTGAATATTTTCTTAAATTAATTCTAATATAAATTTTATAAATATCTATGTCTCGAGGAAAGTTAGACTATAGATTGAAGCTATCAAAACAATTGATTTGGAAGACTATGTAAGAATAACCTTAGTTGTACTATTATAGTTGTGTGTCATACACAAAATTAAGTCTTTTCCATTAATTAAAATATAAATTAAATAATTGATAATTATATATTTTTCTTTTTGAAATATGTGAGTTTTAAGAAACAATTAAATAATTAATTGATAAAATAAATATGAACAGTGGTTATATATTATTACATGTTTTATGTCTTATAATGCTTGAAATTTTGAAAAATGTGAAATCAATGTATATCTTTTTCTATTTTATGAAGGGTATCACATGGTAATTAGGAAAAACGTGATGATTATATTTTTCAACTGTGCATTATGTATATGATTAAAAATAATTCATAATTGATAAATTTCATTTATAAAACTAAATTGAGATTGTATTATGATAGACTGAGTTAAAGGACAATAATATATTAATGGCTTCCCTAAGATAAGTTATATTTAATAGTCATAGATTGATGAGTTGTTTAAATATGAGTAAGATATAGTTAGGTACTTATCCGTCGATCAGATATTGAGACATCCTGAATCTCGAAGATGCCCTATATAGATGACTAGGAACTTTAGTGGTATCGAGATATCCTGAGTCTTGAAAATGCACTGTGCTAATAGCTAAGTATTGGAATTTGTTCATATGGTTACATTTCCACACAATGAATGATTATAATGAGAAAAGACGAGTTGATAGACTATTGGATGTACACCTACTACATTAAACAAGGCTTTAAGATGATTAATAGAAATAAAACACAAATGGTATATCAATAATAATATTAACACTGTGTACATTTAATGATTATTGCTAACATGTTGAGTATTGATTTTACATTTTGAGTATTTCATATTTATTTATTTATTTATCATTTTATTTTAAATTAAGTTATTATTTTATAAGGTAAGGTCGGCTGAATCTTACTAAATATGCAATTAATCTCATGTTACTATATTTTTCATGAAATAGAGAAATCGTCGATAACTTTAATGGTCATGATTGATTTAATAGATTCTAGGTGGGGCCAACAAAATAGTATATTTTAATACAATGAATATGAAATACTAATAATGTATTCTTGTCTTATTTAGGAAGGCTTCAAAAGATGATGTCGCTGGCTTATAATTGACCAGATAATTGAGTAATTTTATCTGTGCTCTGGATGTGCTTCATTAAAGGGATGCTAGAGCAAATCGAGTAAGAGTAGAGCTATTACCTCAAATGATGCAATTCTTTTAGATGATGCAATAGATGATAGCTGTAGCTTTAACTTGAGATTTTGGAGTGGATCGCAATTATGAGCAAAATCTTATGATAGGTGCATTGGACTTTCTAGGTACCACTAATCATGAAGAGACTAAGGCATAGAGGGAGCAGAAAAAGGTAGTCCTGGATCTTTTAGATTGAATCTTGTAGAGGAGATTGTAGTATATAATATCATTATTCTAGGACAACACAGAGACTTAGTGGAAGTCAGTGAAGAGATTCTATGAGCTACAAGAGGTAACTTGGTAAGAGGTTCAAAAGAAGTTTAATGACACATACACTATATATATATATATCAAGATCAGAAGAAGATAGAGTTTATAAGGCTAGTTCATATGAAAGAGATGCTTATGGTAGAATATGAGGCTTGCTTTATAGCTTCATCTAAGTATGCATTGGAGGCTATCACAAATTTAGAGGACAAACGTTATCGATTTAATTAGGCTTTAAAGACAAAATTTTAGTTAGGTTTGGAAGTTGCTACTTCTGATTTCAAAAAGCTAATAAAGACTACACTCGGAATGGAGGATGTATGATCTGTTAGTGCAAGAGAATCTATGAAAGTTAGTGTTACATCAAGAAAAAGTGGTAATTTCTTCATATTTAGTAGAGATCGGAGTACTAGTAGGGATTTAGGACAGTATAGCACAACTAATGCATCATTAATCAGATTAGACAAAGGGATTAGCCAGAGGTTAGATGACCTTTAATGGAGAAGTTGAAGGGGTACAAAGTTGTATTACATGTAGGAAAGTTCACAAAAGATCGTATTAAGTACCCACTAAGGTGAGTCAAGCATGTTATATTTTTAGAGAGTGGGGGTACTTACAAAAGAATTGTTCGACAATAAGGAGGATTTTTAAAGTGAGAGTATATGATACAATACATAGTCAGAGCGGTGCATCAAGTTCAATTAGAGATTTTAGTAGGGTTGGAAGTAAGGGCGGTGGTAAAGGTGTCGAACGTGGACCATTAGTGGTTATAGGTGTCTTTAGCATAAAGTCTTACTCAAGCAAGGATGTATCATATGACGAGAGAGGAGACATCCATAGCAAACGATGTTATTTTTTGTGCATTTCTTTATTTGATATTAAAGCCTATGTACTAATAGATTCTGATTCCACAGATTTCTACATTTTTTTAGAGTTTATCTTTAGAGTTTCAGAGGAGGATAATGTATTAGGATATGATCTCAGAGTTCAGTTGTCAGTGGGAGATTATGTCGTGGTTAATAGTGTAAAGAGGGAAATGTCAGTAAGGATTAGCAGAGTAGATATACCAGCTGACTTGATAGTGATAAACTTGAGGAAGTTTGATGTGATTATTGAGATGGATTGGTTGGCATAGAATTTGGGTGTAGTTGATTGTTATGCAAAGGAGATGATGATAAAGTATTCAAGTAAACTAAAGGTGATATTTGTAGAGGATCGTAGAGAAGTTCCATCTTGTATGATCTCGACTATGACTGCTTGACAGCTAATGTTAGAGGAATGTGAGGCATATCTGTCTCACATCGTAAAAATAAGTGAGATGAGTCTTGGATTAAAAGATATTCCTATGGTGAGAAAGTTTTTAGACACATTCTTAAATGATTTTCCACGTTTATCTCTTTAACGAGAGATAGATTTCACCATTGAAACTATATTTAGAGTAATATTGATTTCTTTTATACCTTACAAAATAGTCACTGTTAAGTTGTAGGGGCTAAAAAAAGTTAAAGGAATTATGGGAGTATGGCTTTATTAGGACGAATACATCACATTAGGGAGCTTCTGTATTGCTCATGAAGAAAAATTATAGCAGTGAGACTTTGCATTAATTTTGGGCAATTGGACCAAGTGACAATGAAAAATAAGTGCCCATCGCTGAGGATTAATGATCTATTAGATCAATTGAGGGGAGCAGTCAAATTTTCTAAGATTGACTTGAGATTAAGATAATAACAATTAAAGATAATTGAGTCAGATATTCCTAATACCACTTTTCATACTTGGTATGGGCACTAGAAGTTCTTACTGATACCGTTCATATTAACGAATACACCAGATGCATTTAGGGAACCAATGAATAGAACTTTTAAGGAATATTTGGATCAATTTGTGATAGTATTCATAAATGCTATATTGATGTATTCAAGGAGTATAGAGGAGCATAAGCACTATTTGAGAACTTTGTTACACATTTTGAAGGAGAAAGTAGTTAAGTACCAACTTGAGTAAGTGTGAATTTTGGATGAAGTGAGTAGTTTTCCTCAAACATGTTTTGTCTCAATAGGCAGTAATGCCTAATCTTACTAAGATAAAGGTAATTATAAAGTGTGAGCTATTGAGGAATGCACCAAAGGTGAGGATTTTTTAGGATTTATTGGGTACTATTAGAGATTTATAAAAGAATTTTTAATGATAACTAGCTTATTGAGTAAGTTATTAAATAAAGGAATCAATTTCAATTGGGATAGGAGAGTTTTGATAAGTTTAAATAAAGGTTGACTTCCCTTCCTATTTTGGTATTACCATCAAGTAATGGATATTTGGGAGTATATACTAATGCTTCAAGTGTAAATTTAAGGTGTGTATTAATGCAGTATAAGAAGGTGATAGTAGATGCATCTCATCAATTGAGACTACCTGAGTTGAACTATTCCACCCATGATTTAGAGTCAGCCATGATTATGCATACCTTTAATATTTAGAGGCACATTTTATATAAAGAAACATTCCAATTCCTTATATATTACAAAAGCTTTAAGTACATTTTGACTCAAAGGAAGCTAAACTTAAGGCAAAGGAGATAGATTAAACTATTAAAGGATTATGATTATATTATTAATTATCATATGAAGAAAACAAATGTAGTGACAGATGCTCTAAATAGAAAAAGTTCATGCACGATGGTTAGTTTAAGCAACACAACATAACATCATTAGTGAAGTTGAGGTCATTTAAAGTGAGATTCAAGATTGATGATGTGGGTGGTTTATCATCTACATTACAGATTCAGCTTGATTTTGGATACAAAATTTATGACGCATAGATTTAGGATTCCTATATGTTATGGATGAAAGGGAGGGTATAATAGGGTTAAAAAAACTATTTTTTCAGTGAGATTAGATCAAATATTGGTGGTTAGGAAGATGTAGATATACTAAGAGAGGAGATTATAAGAGAGGCTTATGGTCTACCATATGCCATGCACCCAAATATTATAAAAATATATCACGATTTGAGACCTTATTACTAGTAGCCAATGATGAAAGTTATATGGCTAAGTTTATGGTGAGGTGTTTATTGACCTTATCAATAAGTCAATATAGAGAATGAGGAACTAACAAAGAGGTTAAAACCCTTATTTATTCATCATGGAAGTAGGAGATAATTACGATGAATTTTGGGGTAATATTGCCAAGGACTAGGTATACACATGTTTCTGTTTAAGTGCTTAAAGATAAGTTGACAAAATTGACGCGTTGCTTGCCTATACCAAAGGCAAATTCATTGAAGAAGCTCACCAAATTGTATGTTGATGAGATTATTAGATTACATGGGATTCTAATGTTTATTACATTACATTAGAATCCACAATTTATTTCCTAGTTTTAAAGAAGTCAACAATTAGTTTTAGGGATTATGTTGAATATAAGTACTACATTCACCCTTAGTCAAATGGACAGTTAAAGCATACGATTCAGATATTGGAGGATGTGATCACTACTTGTATGTTGAATTTGAAAGTGATTAGGGTAGATACCTGCATTTGATGAAGTTTGCATATAATAATAGTTATCACTCTAGCATGTTATGACACCATTTGAAGCATAATATGGCAACTAATGTAGAGATCCAATATGTTAAGATGTGCAGGGTACCAAATTGTTGGAGGGATTAGAGTTGATTTAGGAAACAATGGAGAAGATAGAGGTGGTGAGGCGATAATTGAAGGTAGTTTAAGATTGATAAAAAAGTTATATTGATCAACATCATCGAGAGATAAAGTATGAAGTTGAAGATAGGATATTTCTACGAGTATCAACTTAGAGATGAAATTAGGATATTTTTAAAAATTAAGAATAAAATGTAAAAAGGAAAATTCTTGATTTTTAAGTAAAACTTGTGGTTTGAATATTTTCCTCAATTGATTCTAATGGACATTTAATAAATATTTAGGTCTTGTAGATGAGTTAGAGTGTAAATTGAACCTATCAAAATAATTGACTTGAAAGATTAGGTAAAGATAACCTTAGACTGTACTGCTATAGTTTTGTATAGCATGCAAAATTGAGACTCTTGTTATTAATTAAAATAATAAATTAAATAATGGATAATTAAATATTTATATTTTTTAAATATATAAGTTTTAAAGAATAATTAAGTAATTAATTGATAAAATAAAATATAAATGTAGTAATTATATATTGTTACATATTTTGTGACTCAAAATGCCTAAAAATTTTTAAAAAGTGAAATTAGTATATATTTATATTGTTATGGGTTTTATGATGTATATCGCTTGATAATTTGAAAAGATATGAAAATTATATTTTCAACTGTCCATTATGTATTTAATTGAGAATAATTTATAATAGATAAATTTCCATTTAAAAAAATAGATTGAGATTGGATTATGACAAATTGAATTATAAAACAGCACTAAATTTGTCGCTTATCTAGGATAGGTTATATTCTATAATTATGGATTGATGAGTTGCTTAGTTATGAGTGAAATGTGGTTAAGTACAGTATCACAGGTATCAAAATATTCTAAGTTTTGAAGATTCCTATGACAATTATCAGGTACATGAGTGATAATAGAGTTTTTTAAGTTTTAAAATACAATTGAGTGATTCGTATTAAATAGGCAATCCATCCCTTACTATTATATTTTTTAGAAAATGGAGAGATCTTCGATAACCTAATTCTTGTAACTGTTTCGTAGAATTTAATTAAGTTTAGTAGAGTAGTACATTTTGTGCAATAGTTCAGTTTTTGTTTTATTGTATATACTTTTAAGTTTTATATTTTTAGGTTGATACTTATGTACAGATGATTTTTTTTTTTTTTGTTAATGAAATATATATTGATTAATTTACGTTTTGTGAAGAGATTTTTTCAATTCTAGCTTAAGAAGTTATGAAGCGTCAAAGTATGTACTTCGTATATCCTTGTGCAAATTTTCGAGGAAGCGAGATGTGTAAGAAAAAGTGCAGTCTAAATATTTCAAATTTCACTGGAAAATAAAGGAAGTTTTCTGCAGCCTCAACTTACAAAAAGAATATTACGTGGAACATAGCCCATACCTTCATTGGCTTACTCGAAACCTTCATTGGCTGACTCGAAATGAATTCAGCAGTTGTTACAACAAGCTCACCATCAGACACCAATGCATCCAACATGACTGTACTAGCACACAGCCCGGATGCCATAATCAAAGTTGACTCAGCTCCCTCAAGAGCACTGGTTCAATGTCCAAAACACCAAGTTAGCATCATGAGAATGAAAACAGAACCCCGAAAAAAACCAAAATAAAATGAAAATGGGAACCTTATTTTCTCCTCTGGGACGAACATAGTTGGATTTTCAAGGCGGTCCAAACGTGGTCTGGATTCCTCCTACAAGAAAACATCGAAGGAACAGCAACCCATCATTACGTATTATTAGCAGAAGGAACAGCAACCCATCATTACAAACATCTTCACAGCCTTCTGCTAATAATACGTGGCAATACAAACTACGAGATGAAGTTAAAAAGGCAATCTTTATGTGTTAACTATCAGAAAAAGCAGTCTTTATGAGTAAATGATCTTTAAAAAAAGTCTTTATGATTAAAAGCCCATTCTCAACCGAGTAAGTGTCGAAGTTGGCCCCTGAAGCCGCTAGGATTTGAGCAACACCCATGTTGCTACAGTTTCGTTGAGCCTTAGTGCTGAGCTGACGTACAAAGTTCAGTGGAAACTTCAGTTTCATGAAGGACGACAACCCTCCTCCCAAAAATGAAGACGGCGTCTTGTGGCGGGCGGAGTTGACTCTACGGCCTTGACTAGGCTGGCCTGCGCCGGGTGGATTAGAGACGCTTTGGAATGAGGGATTGTAGCCGGTTGCGGTGAATAACTTAGGAGAGAAATAGCAAGAGGAGACGGCCATTTTTATGGTTGCCAGCCGATTAGAAATTAAAGAAAATGACTTCTTGTAGGGAGAACACAAACAAGTGATCCTTCGACCTCCTCTATCAACTTTCTTATATAAAAAGAAACCAAGTTATGAAATTATTTTAATCAATTTTTATATTATTAAAAAATATTTATAGTACTAAAATTTTAAAAATTACTCAATTTTAAACTTTTTGAAATATTTTAAATTTTTGATAAATTTTTCTAAGAAATTAATATTACAAAATATTGTTAAAATAATTTAAATTATTTAAAATAACTAAAATAAAATCTATATGTTTTTTTTTTGTTTTTGTAATATTATGTTTTTGAAACTTGCTACATTTAAATAGTATGTTTCAAATGTATATATAACAATATATTTAAAAACAACAATATATTTTAAAATCTATACTAAAGATGGTGGATAGTCAAATTTAGAGCCCCTCATTTACTTAATAAATTTTTTTTCTTGTGATGGGTTTTTTTTTCCATAGCAAGAAAAAGAAATACAAGCGTATTAAAAACATAGAAATAGTATAGAGGTTAAAAATATATAATAAAATAACTAACTAATTTCACTTACTTTTATAATCATTTCAAATAAATCATTTGAAGTAATAAAATATATTTATCTTTTAAGTGGTAATATGTTGATTAATTAATAATAGCATTGTGTGTAACTTTTTTATTAA
>JAOXYD010000008.1:21387817-21410371 GCA_028565735.1 Pinacopodium congolense | reverse complement strand
ATTTTCTAGATTTGAAAGGTGCTTCTGGTTGCAAAATATTTTAGTTGCTGCCATCATCGTCTCTTTTGAGTTCCTATGATGATGCCCACTATACAACATTATTTAGTTCAGTTATCTCGGGTATTTCAAAAGGCAATCTAGTGGTGTACACTCCCTACGTTGTTCTCTGTTAAGCCAGTTTCTAAGAATATATATATATATATATATATCTTTTTTTTAGCTTTCCCAACAGTCTTTTAAATTGTTTCTCTACCTTGGCATTGCTCTTATCCGTTAGTTTTTTTCTCTTACATATATAAATAAATATAGATTCGTATGGTACAAATACAAACATCAATTTAATATAAACTTACTGTATTTTAATATACAAGCTTGTTTATTCTTTCTTTTCATGTTATATGCACAAAAAAACAAAAGAACAATATTTAGTTATTTTCTAGTTTTCTTAACTCTTCAATCACAATCTTCTAAAGTTTGACTCTAAATCATTTAAAATGGGATATAGTACCTTTAGTTTTAAAGTTTTTTTTTTCCTGAAACTTACCAATTAAGTATCAACAATCAAAGTACATTTTACTATCAAAAAATAAACTCATTTCACTCTCGAATGAATAGATAATATGAAATAAAAATTGGAAATAAAAATTGAAAATAAAAATTGAAAATTCCTAGGTGATTCAAAATGGAAACTATTCTTTTCTTATAAAATATTTTCCAGTATTATCTTTTAATTGTTTTAAAATGATGGAAATGAGGAAATTTTAATTTGTTTTTAAAAGAAAAATTTCCTCATAGTTTATCCTAAAAGCATGTTCTTTGTTTTCAATTTAAAAAATACATAGAGAAAAGGAATAAACAAAAATAATTTTAATTAAATGATAAAGGTAAATATCAAGACTCTTAACTTTTTTACAATAAGATATCAAAACTTGTGAATAGTTAGAATCATTGTTTTTAAAAACGGATTAGATATCGAACTGGTGAAGTGAGATGTTTAAAGTTTAAAGGTTTAACTGGTATTAAATCTTCATAAAATCGATATAGGATAATCAAATATATAAATTAAAAAATTAGTAAAAATATATTATACAATTAAATATATAATAAAAATATAAATAAAATACCAATATCTATTTTTATATAATCAATAAATAATAATTATAATTATAATTGAATTTAATGTAAATTATTAAAACCATAGTAATCGTTATAATTATATTTCTGAATGACAATGTATCTCATCTTCATTAATAAATTAAAATCCTTCAATGTTATATAAAGACTTATAAATCATGTTTGTGCCTAAAATATTTGTACTAATATTTTCTATTACATTTAAATAAACTATAAATAAGTAAATTATGAAATTATTTAAAAAATAATATATTATATTTTTAAATAAGATATCAACTAATTGTTAGTAGAGTGAATGTTTTTAATTCATTCTTAGTGACAAATATATTTTCTTTATAAATTATCCTTTCGAATTCATTATAATCAAGATCAAATAATAATTTTTCTTCTTTTTCAATTTAAAATTTAATATAATTAATTTAATTGATAATTAACTGGCCAAATCACTTGACTTATAACTGGTTAAAACGATTGAATTGCTTAATTTATAACCGATTGAATTGGACGATTAAACAAAAACTGAAAGGATTTATTATTAAAAGATTTTTATATAAAATCAAATTAGTCAATTGAAAGATTCATGATTAATCGAATTCAACAGGTCGAATCGGATCAAATTTTAAAACACTGGTTAGAATAGAGTAATTAAATATATAATTTTAAATGAAAATTTTTAATTTGATTAATATAATTTACTTAATATTTAACTACATTATTTTTAAAAAATTATTAGTAACTAGTGAGTTATAGTTCTATTTATTTTATTATATTTCAAATAAAATTTAAAAATTCAATATATAAGTAAGGTTAAAACATATGTAAAATCTAATTAAAAATTTTAAAATAATTTCCTTTGGAATTAAAGAAAAACCAGTAACATTATTTAAATTGGTGACAAGATTACAGATTTAATTAAGGAAGAACCGATTTTGTGTTATTTTCTTCTATGCCTAAAAACAGCTGTAAGAATTCATTTAAAAATTGTGAATTTTGGAAATAAACAATAATTGCGAACAATTAAAGCCAATTAAATGTGCTCTATGATTTGAGTTTACATATCCTGTAAAGCCGAGAATCTTCACCCTGCCATGTTACCAAGAACTTCAAAGTCAGCCGTGTTAATCACTTTCCGTTCTAATAATCAAACAACTAAAGCATGAGGCTCCATCGCTCGTGATGAGCCTGCAGTTGTATGTAAAAACTCTCTCCCTATGTCTCAATCATTCATTGACCCCAGGAAGCCGCCGTAGGGAAAATTGGTGCGAGAAGAATGGGCAATTATGGAAACTTGTCATCTTTACTCACAAAGCCGCGTAAAAGGAGCATTATAGGGAAACAGCCGTTTTGGAAGGGAATTAATTATAATATATCAAATAAAACAAAAATGAATATAGAGCTTGATTTTAGTCCTTGACCATCTAGAGAAGGAAACATTTACTTATATGTAGACCGTAAGCCAATATAAATGGAGGAAAAAGGAGGGAAATCAGGTTTATATATGTAAAGTTAGAGTCAGACAAGGGTCCTGAAAGGGTGGGTGGGGTTAGAGGAAAGTTTCAGGTTTATTTTTATTTTTATTTATTATTTAATATCGCTCTTGTTGGAGTGTTTTTGGGTTTAGAATTTATTTCTTATTCTGGGGGGAGATTTTTTGGATGTGGATTGGTTGTTTAAGAGGAAGCCAACTTAGAGTCTTTTGTCATCATGTGTGCCTCATGGCTCTATAAATGAATCACTAGTCACCTTTGTCCAACTCCCCCATGTTCTTTTGATTTTACTTTTCGGGTTCTAACAATCTTTCTGGTTCTTGTCCTAAGAGGAAGAAAAATAAAATGGAGGTCTTGGGTTCTATGTGGAATTATGAAGAGGTTACCTCTCTCTCTCTCATTTCTATTGGCTGTTCATCTCTTCTTCTGCGTCTTTTTTCTTAGGCGTTAATGATTCTATTTCTAATTCTAATTCCAAATCTGTGTTATATTACATGGTCTGTTATGAGCCATGGGCTTCTTTCACTTCTTCCTTCCAACAATTATCAGTTTATTTACCATAGTTGATGCCGCCTTTCAAAAGTTTGCTTTGCAGTTCAAGTTACCTCTGTTTTTACTTTCTGGATATCTTGGTTATTGGATGGTTTCCACCTAAAAGTAAACCAGTTGACATTTATTTTGTGGAGCAATGTCATGGCGGGGGCTTGTTTTGTGCCATATTGTTATCTTCCCTTAACGGGGAAGAAGAAGAAGAAGAAGAATGCGGCTTATAACTTTTTTCTCTTTTATGTTTGTATTGTTTTTCCACAACTCGAACCGAAATGATACAAAAGGAATTTAAATTAATGATCTGTTTGTGCTGGAGAATGTGGACTTTTCTGTCGGTGCAGTTTGATGTTGTATTCCACAAGTTACGGTGACCTCTTACTTTCAACTTGAGAATTTGAAGATAGGTCTTGTCGACTATTTTCTTTTTTCTTCCTCTGTTTTTTTTTTCTGCTTCCTCTGTTGCATGGGTCCTAGCGTTTTCTTCTGTATATGGTCTGCCGATTGGATATAATAACTGGAGCTATAGCTTTGGCAAATGGTGTTCTGTGACTATATAACATCGGTAGCAGTGATGTTCTGCACCAATTTATGGAACCAATCTGAAAATTTTTTTATCTTTCTTTGAATTGGCAGAGCGTTGATCTTTTGAAGCAGAAGCTTATGTACACAACCATGGAGCTAGAGTCCCTGAAGGTTGAAGCAAATGAAGAAATGAGAAAGCACAAGGAGGATATGAGACAACTAATAAACCTACTCAAGTTGGCTTATCAAGAAAGAGATGAGGCTAAAGACCAACTGCAAAAAATTGTCGACAAGCTAATGCCTTCAAGCCCAACTGATTTAGGCTCTCTGATTCCTCAGGGACACCCAGAAAGTCCCTTTGTTATCACCACAAAAGCCAACTCCAGCATAACCGAATCTAGCAGTCTATCTGATACACACAACCACCAATCGCACGGCTCTTCGCCTGTGAATTCCTTCTTTGATACTGTTAGTTCCCCTGATTTCTCGAGCATTAACATGGGGAATTCTAGTCAACTGGGGTTGGCTAATAACAGTTCTCTTCAGCAGTACACTGGCGCAGTATCCACAGGCTTAGTTGCTCCAGCAGTGGTTAAAATTGATCCAACCGACGCTCTAATGGATAATCTTGTCAAGGGAAAGGTACTTCCACAAAAGGGAAAGCTTTTAGAGGCAGTGATGGAGTCAGGGCCTCTTCTCCAGACACTGCTTCTTGCAGGGCCACTTCCAAGCTGGAGAAATCCTCCTCCTTTGCAGCCTTTAAAGATTCCACCTGTTTTAATCAAAGATTGTGAGGCTGCGAAGCTTGCTCATCAAAAACCAACTGCAATTGCAAGTGTTGTACCTCACAAACAAATTTCTCAATCCTGCATGGAAATGTCTCGTCTATCTTCTTCACAAACGTGTTCTGCTTCCTTGCTCAATTTTTCTCCCGACGCTGCAGCCAACGGATGGATTCTAAATTGTGGTGTCGTCAACCAAATACCCGTTGGCAAGCGGCAGAGATTACAATGAGATTTTTTTTTTCCTTTTTTTGCCTTAGAATCTGATTTCAGTTGGTGGTGTAAATGGTGGTATACCTTGCTTTTCTGGGTTTGAATGACATAGCTAGTTAATTTTGTTTGTTTGCTTACTTGTACTATGGGAAATGCTCTGGGTAAATTAGTTCTATTTCCTTACTGAATAAGCAAAAATTACTGAAAGATAACTTCCAAAAAAAATTATTGAAAGATTAGCATTAAGTCCTTAAATTGTTCTTAAACTGTTTATAATAAGTCCCAGCGCTGGATTCGCATGACATTTGGAGTCCTGTGTGGAGTTCTTCAATCCATTAATTAGCCACTTCAGAAGATTAACAATTTGTGTGCAGCACAAATGATTTTCTTAACACTTCCGTTGATACTGACGTCCGTCCAATTTACGTCACTTCCTAACTTGAATTTATGATTATTGAATTGATCTTCCTACTTCCATGATAAGTTATTGCAAGATAAAGCTTGTTTTAGATGCCAAACTAGTCTTGAGTATTCAACTAAAAAAAAATCACTTCGAGTTCATAAATTTCATCTATTGATATTTATTAGCAAACGATGAATATTCAAGAGTAGATTACACCACACCTCTTTGTAGTCTGACTATTTTTTTCTTATCATTTCATCTCTTTTACTTAGAAAATTATAAAATACCCTTGAATTGTTAAAAAAACTTCACACATTATCTTTTGTTCCAATCAGTAATAGAGGGCTTATTTGGTATCTGGCATGACATTTGATATGGCTGGGCGTCACTGTGGCACCTGAAGTGACTAGGCGCTAGGTGTGTAACATAGAGTAGTCCAGACACTGTCGTCTAGGTTGCTTCTCCTTCGTGTTCTCTTCTTCATTTCTTCTCCTTTCCGTTGTCCTCTCTCTCTCTCTCTATAGCAGCACTCTCTCTATTTGTATAGCAAATGAGTGTATGTTGCTAGGAGAAAACAGCAGCAGATGACGTCGTCTGCTCCTGAAAAGAATTCAAGCAACATAAGACTTTATTTGTTGCTTGGAATTAAAAATTAAAATAGAAATTGAGCATTTCTATCGAACACAAAGGGAAATTCGTCATTTCTGAGTTGTAAAATCAAATTCTTAAGGGATTTGATTTGTGATTGATATTGGTCAACAAGTTGTGAAATCAAAGTTGTGAAGCCATCTTTCTATGATGTGAGGGAACACGGTGAGTTAATACCCATTCAACATTGTTTTGTATATTTTCTTATTAGAGTTAACAATAGTGTTAGATAGGAATATCTATTGCAGAATAATTTTGTGGGAATTATGAAATTGGACTGAGTGGTGTATTGCACATGCAAGGTGTTTGATGAAATACTTAGGTGGGTTAGGTATTGAAATTTTAATGCTTGTTAGGAGATGCTAGCAATCACAGTTTAGTAGGAAGATTACTAACTATTTTGTTTCACTACACTATAATTTAATTTTATGAAATTCCTTCATTTTCAATTATGATAGACTAAAGCCACAAGCATTGTTGCAAACCCATTAACACATGTATGTTATAACACTCATCTTATATTTTCGTTTGTTTTCCATCAATATGATTGTTAGTTCGGTCATAGTGATCATTTTTCTACAATGGCAGCTTGCTTTTATTATTACCCCATCTTCAAATATTGTTCCGACATCTATTTGAGCTGTCTATTAACTTATAATCATCTTTTATATCCTAGAAGCTGTTGGATTTTTATGCTCATATTTATTTAAAATATGATTATATTGTTATAACGACTCAAAGGGCTTAGCTTTTGCTTCAGACACTATAATGACTAAGTATGATCCATAGTTCTTCTCTCCAACTTTATTTTATTGGACGCCCTAAAAGTAATGACCATCATGCATTGTTAATGTTTGTGAATTGGGTGTGATCAAATTGTTAAGGTTTTTACTAATATGATAAAGTCGATCCAAAAGTAATTCAATATTAATCACACAAATATATAAGATATAAAGCAATGTAAGGAAGAGAATGCAAATTAATTTATAGTGATCCAACAAGTAACCCTTACATATATCTACTTTCTAAATCCTCTTATACAAGTGAAGAGTAACTTTTTACAATTTTTTTCGGCCATCATTTTCATGAATTGCTAAATGTTCCATCTAAAAAATGAAAAACAACACTATTATCTATAGTGAAGAAATATCGATTTCTATATCCCTGATGAGTGATTCCTACCAAACTAATATGAATTCCTAAAAAATAAATGACCAGCATGCATTGACGTCACATCACAAAGCACTTCATCCATATAGTTCTCAATAGAAAAAGTTTTTTTTTTGTTTTTTGTTTAAGAAAGTAACAATCGATAGAAAAAGCTACTAACACCTATTTTGTAACCTTAGTTTCCAAACACTCCATTAAACCATTGCCACTTATATGACTTATAATGCTTTAAAGTAGAAAATCTCAACTTTTTAACTAACAGTATACTAGCAACATTAGTATAACTATCACTATTAATGATCATATTGTATAACTTATTGTTTACATGAAATTGAATACGAAAAATATATTTTCACTGAACCTCATCAACTTCTTTAGGTTGAGTATTGAGAATATGCCTAGAGACCAACATCTCTCCATACACAGGTTACTTAATCTCCACATCAGTGCATTCCTTTAATGATGATATTTCATTATCATTTGAATTAAAACTCTCTGTGTCACTATTATCCCTCATAACCATATCCCTTTTATTTAAACATTAGGAAGTAATATACCTAAATTATTGACATTGAAACACTTAAATTACATGACTTAGAAGATGGTTTTTTTGTGAGTTCACATTTAGATAAGGTATGCACTTCTTTATATTTTGCCTTCTCTTTAAAACTAGTGGCTAGTTTGTTGTCCTTTCAATTTGACCTTTATGAAGATGTCGAACTAGATTGAGAAGAACTTCTAAATCTTAGTTATTTCTCCACCTTGATCGCCTTATGAATTAAATCTTCTATCTCCACATAACATAGTAGTTTGACCACATTAGCTTTCTCTTTTTTTAACCTACCAATGAACCTTACCATAGTAGCTTCTTAATCCTCCTCCACATTAGCCTTAATCATAGCTATCTCCGTCTCTTTACAGCAATCTTCTATACTTTTAGAAAACTTTGTTAGTCCTTGAACTTTCCTATACAAATATCTATAGTAGCGACTAGGAATAAATTACTTGAGCATCATAACCTTCATCTCTTCCAAAGTACAGAGGCTTCTCAACATTTCTAAACCTATTAAGCACTAAATGATCTAACCATGTATTAGCTTGATCTATAAATTCAATTGTTGCTAGATTCATCTTCTTTTCCTAAGAATATTTACGATAATTAAATGTATGCTCTATCTTTCGCTCCCACTCCATGTATCATTTAGGATTTTTCTTCCCTTAAAAGGTAGAGATTGTAATCTTAATGTTCCCCATACTACTATCATACTTTGTAAAAACCCTTACAACTCTACTTAAGCCAACCTCTTTATACTTAGAATTCTTATGAGCTTTCTAAGGGAGTTAGATATGGACTGGTTCTTTATGTTAAGAGCCTTGAATTGCTCGTGAATTGCCTTCATAAATGACTTAAACTTTCCTTATTTATTTGAAAAACTACTCATCTCGAACTTCCAAAGGAAATACATTAGCAGTAAAATTGAATTGGTTTACCGTACACACTCCCTTGTATATTTATACTTAATATAATGTTCCATCTTTTGTGTTTCACTCAAATTTAACTTTTCTTAAAGCTATGCTCGCTACTTTTTCCTTTTACCACTCGAATTTCTTATTGAAAGCTCTTTAAAAAGAACTTTATCAATGATTCTATTGAAATAATAAGTAAAAATTTAAATAATAAGAAATAATAGCAAGCAATACTATAAATTATAAATATAATTAAAGATAATAATGACAAATAGTATAGGAATTTGATGAACCCGAAGATAAGGAATTTAAGAATCAAATATGAAAGCTAAGAAAAGGTAGAAACTAGTTGAATAGAATTGGTAAATTAAAAAATTTAGGTTTAAATTTAGTTTTCCTTCTAAATTGGGAAGACCTTTTAATACTTATGGATCTAATTAAATTAGATATCTATGTAGTTTTTGTTCATATTATGAAAAATGTAAAAAATGGTCCTTTTTTTAGTAAAAAATTATAAACTCATTATGAGTTGGGTTAAATTTAACCGTAGGCCTTAATAGGATTATGGTTTTGATACAATGATTATAATTTCAAATTGAAAAGCTTAAATACGAAGGAACTTGAAAATAAATAAATTAGCTAGATTTGTTGATATTTCTACTTTTCAATAATGGCAAATAGACTCTTTGACATTTTATTACAAACCAGATCAAACATTGAACTATTATGAGGAGAGGTTGAAGTTTTAAGATTCAGCGGATATTAGCTTGTTATAAACAACTAATATAGAGAGATAAGTAGAGAAATTATAAAAACAAGAAAAAATATAATATAAAAATAAAATGCATTATTGAAATAAAAATAAAACATCAATAATTATAATTCTAACCAAAATTGAATCTAATATAAGAATCTTTAAATATTAGTAAGAATTTATATTGTATTTTTGAAGTAGATTGTATCTTATTATCATAAAAAATGATACAATGATCCTAGTTTTATTATAATTAATACCATCAATGCATAATCATTTTGTTAATAATCACTCATTAGCTACTTTAATTGATAATTACAATTTGAAAATAAATATACTATAATTTTTTAAAATCTTTTTATCTTATTTTTATATTTTAAAAATTAATAAATTGTTGCACATTTTGTAATTATATTACATTAATATTATTCTTACAATTTGACAAATCAAATATAATAATTCTAGTTTTTGTTAATTATTTGCAATAATAAAGCATTTAGATATATCTATGAAATTAATCTTATTTAATAAAATAAAAAATATAATTAGAATTCCCTATTTTTAAATTAGATTTCTCAATTTTATTTTTTGGAAAATAAAAAATAATTGATTGAGCTATAAAAAACTTAAAGTCAAGGAAATACATCCAAATGGTTTGTTATAATTGGAAACAATTGCATTAATTATGACAGTATTTACATTCCAAACAAAATGTTGTTAACTCCCTAGGTTTCTAGCCATTGATGTTTTCTCAATGACTGAATATAGATCTCTGGTTGTTCATGGCTTCTAGACTAATTTTACCCATTATGAGAGAGTGGATGGCTTCATTATAATTATCATTATTTCTCTATTCTAATTCAAATCATGCTAAGTATACCTGTCCACTTCCTTGATTTTCACCCTTGAATATTTTATTTTTCCTTTCCATTTAAGTAGCATACAACAACAAAATGCCATCTTAGGGCTTGTTTGGTATAGCTTAGGTTTTTAGTTTTTGTTTTTAACACAAAAATAAAAAAAGTCAACACGCTAATACAACACAGAAATCGAGGACAAAACACAAAAATCAATACAAATATATCAAAACTACAACAAAAAATCACAACCCACAGCAATACCAAACGACCCCTTAAATGTTGTATAATCAAGTTGATTAAGGTAGTGAGGCCTAGTAGTCCACGTGTATATGTTAGTTCACCCTTGCAAATTATTTTGGTGATTGAAGAGCGCTCATAAACAGATTAATAGTTTGGATGAATATTCACATGAGAAGAATAGGTAGTCATGGTTCTCACTTGTGTTGATTTTTCAATTTTATTTAGGGAAGATTATAAAAAAAATCATAATTTGTAATAGCAAGCAGCACTTTAAAAAGTGGTAATTAAATACTTAGAGCATGTTTGATATCACTTCTCGTTTCTGTTTTTAGTTTTTATTTTTGTGTATGTATATTGGTTTCTGTGCTATTTTTATTGGTTATTGTATTATTTTTTGGGTTTCTATGCTGTATTAGTATGTTGTCTTTTTCGATTTTGTGTTGTTTTTATTAGTTTTTGTGTTTTTAAAAAATAAGAAACGAAAACCAAAAACAAAATTAAAACCAAACATGGCCTTAACTTTTAATTTGTTGTAAAAATAACCTGCCATTAACGTTTTTATTAACAATGTTGATGTGGCAAACACTTGAGTATGAGCTAATGACATATGTATAACATATGGATGCCACATGGGCTTTGAGGTTGTGTGCTCGTGTCATTATAACCATAATTATGTTAATTTTTCCTTTATTTAAATGATGTTGTTTGTCTTACCCTAAGCTTCTCCTCCATCTTCTCTTCTTCTCTCTTTGTGTTTCATTTCCCTAAATATGGCCTTTCAATAGCCAATCACCAATTTGAAGATCAAGAACTTAAGGAGTAAGGAAAGACTCAATAAGGATTCAAGAAATCCATTGTGAGTTGATAGCTTCTAGCCATGATATTTTTATGCCTAATTTTTTCTCATCTTTTAGTCCTAGATGAGATTGTCTATATGCATGCACACTTACACTTTTAAAGACATTTCATGATATGTTAACATAACCCTTCTCAACTCCTCTTCTCTCTCATCTCTAGTTCTCGTAACCCTAACTGTCTAGTGCCCATTGTCAACCTCCATTGCATCGACTGGCAGATTCGACGTGCTTATTCAGGTTCTTGTGTCCAAGTATCCACTATTGATTCTAAGGTTTATTATTTCCCTCAAGGCCACTTAAAGCAATCTTTTACTCTTACATCTACTTTACTTCTATCTAGTCCCCTTCTCTTTAAACCCTTCATTCCTTCTCGAATCTCCGCAATCCATTTCCTAGCTGATTCAATCACTGATGAGGTATATACTAAGCTCCTCCTTGTTTATCTATCTTCTACTCCTGTCTTAGGATAAGGTGTTTTATGAGAAGATTTTGGATTAAAAATGATAGTTATGTTCATCAACGGGTTGAATCTACGGACGCACAAAGAATCGGATCCAACCTATTTCAGGTGTCATTTTAGTTGGAGTAGTTGTGTGTTAGGTGTTGAATTTTATTTTTTCTAGGTTCAATTTGATTCAATTTTAAGGCCCATTGCTTCCAAATTAATGTTAAAGTGCTTAAGGATGTTTATAAATGTTGTCTATACATTTATAAATGCTTATAATCATCTTTTTATATCCTAGAAACTGTTGGATTTTTATGTTTATATTTATTTTAAATATGATTATATTGTTATAGCAACTCAAAGAGCTTAGAGCTTATTCGGATGAGTTTCTTTCTTTCTTTTTTTTTTCTAAACACAAAAATTGAAAAAATAAAAGCACAGAAACCAAGAAAAACAATACAAAAACTAAAAAAAATCACACAAAACATAATACAAAAATACAAAAATTACAACAAAAAATTATAATCATGCACTATAATGCGTGAGCAATCTATCTAATTATACCCCTGCAAGGGACCAATAAAGCACTTAAAAAGAAAAATGTTGCAAGAATGATGGTCTTAGTGGATTATGTACAGTATTGGAAGAAGTAAAATTTAGTGTTTGCCTATTTAATTTCTTATTTATCTTTTTTTAAGTACAAAAAACTAATGATTTGCTTTATTTCTATTTTTAGACATAATTTACAAATTTACAAAAATATTAATAGGAAACCATAAAAAATTCAATTTTTTATTTTATAAAAATATTTTCTTACATTGAATAATAAATATAATATATTAATTAATATGTGTTTTTAAGGCATATAGGAGTGTTTTGGTTTAAGAATTTGAATTTATTTTATATTTAATAATCATTATTAAATTAATTTTTATGATAAATTTCAATTAAATATGTTCTTTTTTTCATTTTTTAATACAAATTTTAACTAAATACATTTTTATTCTTAACAAAAATAAACCAAAAATTATAAAAAAAATAAAAAATCACAACAAAAAATGATTGTAACATCAAACGGTCTCTTAGCTTTTGTTTAAGACACTATAATGATTAAGTATGCTCCATAGTTCTTCTCTCCAACTTTATTTTATTGGACGCCCTAAAAATAATGACCAATAGGCATTGTTAATGTTTGTGAATTGGGTGTGATCAAATTGTTAAGGTTTTTACTAATATGATAAAGACGATGCAAAAGTAATTCAATATCAATCACACAAATATATAAGATATAAAACAATGTAAGGAAGAGAACGCAAATTGATTTATAGTGATCCAATAAGTAATCCTTACATATATCTACTTCTAAATCTCTCTTGTACAATCTTCTTTAAAAGTGAAAAGTAACCTTTTACAATTTTTTTTCTGCCATTATTTTCAAGAATTGCTCAAAGTTCCATCTAAAAAATAAAAAAAAAACAATATTATCTATAGTGAAGAAATACCAATTGCGATATCCGTGATAAGTGATTCCTATCAAACTAATATGAATGCCCAAAAAATAAATGACCAGCATGCATTGATGCCACATCACAAAGCACTTCATCCATATAGTTCTCGATAGAAAAACCTACTAACAACTATTTTGTAACCTTATTCTCCAAATACTTCATTAAACCATTGCCACTTATATGACTTATAATGCTTTAAAGTAGGCAATCTCAACTTTTTAACTAACAATATACTAGCAACATTAGTATAACTATCACTATTAATGGTCATATTGTATATCTTATTGTTTACATGAAATTGGATATGAAAAATATATTTTCACTGAACCTCATCAAATTCTTCTTTAGGTTGAGTATTGAGAATATGCCTAGAGACCAACATCTCTCCATACACAGGTTACTCAATCTCCACATCATTGCATTCCTTTAATGATGGTATTTCATTATCATTTGAATTAAAACTCTCCATGTCACTATTATCCCTTATAACCATATCCCTTTTTATTTAGACGTTAGGAAGTAATATGACTAAATTCCTGACACTAAAACACTTAAATTACGTGACTTAGAGGATGGTTTATTTGTGAGTTCACATTTAGATAAGGTAAGAAATTCTTTATATCTTGCCTTCTCTTTGAAACTAGTGGCTAGTTTGTTGTCCTTTCAATTTGGCCTTTATGAAGAAGTCGAACTAGATTTAGAAGAACTTCTAAATCTTGGTTATTTCTCCACCTTGATAGCCTTATGCATTAAATCTTCTATCTCCTCATAACACTACAGTTCAACCACATTAGCTTTCTCTTTGTTTAACCTACCAATTAACCTTACCATAATAGCTTCTTGATCCTCCTCCACATTAGCCTTAATCATAGCTATCTCCATCTCTTTACAGTAATCCTCTATACTTTTAGAAAACTTTATTAGTCCTTGCAATTTCTTAAATAAATATCTATAGTAGCGACTAGGAATAAATTACTTGTGCATCATAACCTTCATCTCTTCCAAAGTATAGAGAGGCTTCTCAACATTTCTATACCTACTAAGCACTAAATTATCCAACCATGTATTAGCATGATCTATAAATTCAATTGTTGCTAGCTTGATTTTCTTTTCCTTAAAATATTTATGATAATCAAATGTATGTTCTATCTTTTACGCCCACTCCATGTATCATTTAGGATTTTTCTTCCCTTAAAAGGCTGAGCTCGTAATCTTAATGTTCCCCATACTACTATCCTACTTTGTAAAAGCCCTTACACCTCTACTTGAGCCAACCTCTTTATACTTAGAATTCTCCCTTTCTTCTCCCTCAAATATGAGCTTCTTAAGGGAGTTAGATCTGGACTGGTTCTTTATGCTAAAAGTCTTGAATTGCTCTTGGATTGCCTTTATAAATTACTTAAAATTTTCTTATTTATTTGCAAAACTACTCATCTTGAACTTTCAAAGGAAATACATTAGCAGTAAAATTGAGTTGGTTTATCATACACACTCCCTCACATGTTTATACTTAATATGACGTTCAATCTTTCGTGTTACACTCAAATTTAACTTTTATTGAAGCTATGCTCACTACTTTTTCCTTTTACCACTTGAATTTCTTATTGAAAGCTCTTTAAAAAGAACTTTATTAATGATTCTATTGAAATAACAAGCAAAAATTTAAATAATAAGAACAATAATAGTAAGCGATACTAGAAATTATAAATAGAATTAAAGATAGTAACGACAAATAGCATAGAAATTTGATGAACTAGAAGATAAGGAATTTAAAAATCAAATACAAAAACTAAGAAAAGCTAGAAACTAGTTGAATATAATTGGGAAATTAAAACATTTAGGTTTAAATTTAGTTTTCCTTATAAATTGGGAAAACCTTTTAATACTTATGGATCTAATTAGATTAGATATCTATGTAGTTTTTGTTCATATTATGTAAAAAATATTCCTTTTTTATTTAAATTTATAAACTCATTATGAGCTGGATTAAATTTCAACATAGGCCATAATAGGATTATGGTTTTTATACAATGATTATAATTTCAAATTGAAAATGCTTAAATACAAAGGAACTCAAAAATAAATAAGTTAGCTAGATTTGTTGATATTTCTACTTTTCAATAATCGCAAATAGATTCTCTATCATTCTATTACAAATCAGATCGAACATTGAACTATTATAAACAACTAGTATAGAGAGATAAGTAGTAGAAATTATAAAAACAAGAAAAAATATAATATAAAAATAAAATGCATTATTGAAATAAAAATAAAACGTCAATAATTATAATTCTAACCAAAATTGAATCTGATATAAGAATCTTTAAATATTAGTAAGAATTTATATTGTATTTTTGAAGTAGATTGTATCTCATTATCATAAAAAATGATACAATGATCCTAGTTTTATTATAATTAATACCATCAATGCATAATCATTATGTTAATAATCACTCATTAGCTACTTTAACTGATAATTACAAATTGAAAATAAATATACTAGAATTTTTATCTTTTTATCTTAATTTTTATATTTTAAAAATTAATAAATTTTTGCACATTTTGTAATTATATTACATTAATATTATTCTTACAATTTGCAAATCAAATATAATAATTCTAGTTTTGTTAATTATTTGCAATAATAAAGTATTTAGATAGGTCTATGACATTAATCTTATTTAATAAAATATAAAAATATCATTAGAATTCCCTTTTTAAAAAATTATATTTCTCAATTTTATTTTTTGGAAAGTAAAAAAATAATTGATTGAGCTATAAAAAGCTTAAAGTCAAGGAAATACGTCTAAATGGTTTGTTATAATTGGAAACAATTACATCAATTATGATAGTATTTACATTTAAACAAAATCTTGTTAACTCCTTGGGTTTCTAGCCATTGATGTTTTCTCAATGATTGAATATAGATCTCTGGTTGTTTATGGCTTCTAGACTGATTTTACCCATTATGAGAGAGTGGATGACTTCATTATAATTATCATTAGCTCTCTAATCTACTTCAAATCAGGCTAAGTATACCTGTCCACTTCCTTGCTTTTCACCCCTGAATATTTTGTGGTTCCTTTCCATTCAAGTAGCATACATCAACAAAAGGCCATCTTAAATGATGTATAATCAGGTTGATTAAGGGAGTGAGGCTTGGTGGTCCACGTGTATGTATTATTTCACCCTTGCAGATTAGTTTTGTGATTGAAGAGTGCTTATACATTGATTAATAGTCTGGAGGAATATTCACATAAGAAGAATAGGTAGTCATGGTTCTCACTTTTGTTGATTTCTCAATTTTATTTAGGGGAAATTATAAAAAGAATCCATAACTTTGGTCGATTTTGTAATACTAAGCAGAACTTTAAAAAGTGGCAATTAAATACTTAACTTTTAATTTGTTGTAAAAATAACTTGCCATTAACGTTTTTATTAACAATGCTGATATGGCAATCACATGAGCATGAGCTAATAACATATGTACAACATATGCATGCCACATGGACTTTGAGGTCTTGTGCTCATGTCACTATAACTATAATTATGTTAATTTTTTCCTCCATTTAAACGATGTTGACTTTCTTACCCTAAGCGTCTCCTCCATCTTCTCTTCTCCTCTCTTTGTGTTTCTTGTCCCTGGACGCGACCTTTTAACGGCCAATCACCAATTTAAAGATCAAGAACTTAAAGAGTAAGGAAGGACTCAATAAGGATTCAAGAAATCCATTATGAGGTGTTAGCTTCTAGTCATGATATTTTTATGCCTAATTTTTTCTCATCTTCTAGTCCTAGATGATATTGTCTATATGCATGCACACTTACACTGTTCAAGACATTTCATGATATGTTAATATAACCCTTCTCATCTGTTCTTCTCTCTCATATCTAGTTCTCCTAACCCCAACTATCTAGTGCCCACTGTCAGCCTTCATTGCATCAACTGACGAATCTGACGTGCTTGTTCAGGTTCTTGTGTCCAAGTACCCACTGTTGATTCTAAGGTTTATTATTTCCCTTAAGGACACTTAAAGCAATATTTTACTCCTACATCTACTTTACTTCTATCCAGACCCCTTCTCTCTAAACCTTTCATTCCTTCTTAAATCTCTGTAGTCCATTTCCTAGCTAATTCTGTCACTGATGAGGTTTATACTAAGCTCCTCCTTGTTTCTCTATCTTCTACTCCTTTCTTAGGATATGGTGTTTTATGAGGTGATTTTGGATTAGAAAATGACAATTATGTTCATCAAAGGGTTGAATTTATAGACGCACAAAGAATCGAATCCAACCTATTTTAGGTGTCATTTTAGTTGGAGTAGTTGTGTGTTAGGCCTTGAATTTTATACTTTCTAGGTTCGATTTGATTCAATTTTAAGGCATATTGCTTCCAAATTAATGTTAAAGTGCTTAATTATGTTTATAAACATTGTCTATTGCAGTTAGAAGCTTAAAAGTGGAGATTTGGCCCAGAAAATATAGAAAAATTAGTTAAATAGTCTTTTTACAGGAGTAAAACGACACCCCTAGTCTCCCCATCATTTTACTCACCAACCCCACCGTTTAAGTATGATTCGGAAGTAGAACGACGGGGTTTAAACAACGTTGTCCTACTCTCTATCAAGTTCTGTTTTAGTATGCAGTCAGGATATTTCAACTGGAACTTGCTCCACTTGCTTCCAATTTATACCTACTTGACCTAGACACATATAAGAGGACTTAGAGACCAAATTTGCATAAGTTTTACTCAAATTGAGAGGGGAATTTATATCAAAATATCCATTTCTCTCTTCTTCAGTTTTTAGGGTTTTAGTTTCTTTTTCTTTTTCCATCTTTGTAGATTGTAATTTCCAATTGTTTTGAAGATTCAAGGGTGTTCCTAGACTTATTGGGAGGCTGTCTATCAGTTGGTTTCATCATTTGATGCTTCCTAAACTCAAATCCCTTATTTTGTAATCACCTTATTCTTGTTTATATAAGATATGGGATACTTGATTTCAATTAGAAAATTCTTGTTTATTTGTAATGTTTGAAGCTTAATTCTAGCTTAGGATAGGTCCTTGAATGCCTTAAGTGTATGATTAACATATAATTGGATCATAATCTTTGTTTATTTGAGATCTTAATGCCTAGTTTAAGTTGGCCACTTAGAATATGATTAAAGATGGTTTAGGATCCGATAATCTCTACCTAAATCATTGGAAAATTCAATAAATAACATGGTTTAATCCTTGGATCCGAGAAATCTACCATGGTTATCATGAGGGCACTAATCTTAGAAATGATGTGCAGGATTAGAACTTCTTGAGCTTTATGTCTAATTGCCTATTAATTGATGTATGACAAAACTTCAATTTAGGTTAATTAGAGATAAGGCAATAACTTAACCATATCATTGTTTTGAATTAGTGAAGACTCTAGATTAGAGCTTCCATCCATTTTATAAGTCAATTGAGTCATTTAGGCCTAGTCCTGAGCAAGTTAATCAATTGTTAATCTTTAGACAATTTGGAATTCAATTGAAGAGTTAAAAAGTTTTTAGGAGTTTTTGAGTCATCTAACCTCTTTAGTTTTAAAGTTTTAAAGGTTCCTTAGATAATTGTAAGCCAATTGCCCTAGTAATCACACATTTTCTCTATGGGTTCAACATTTTAGAGTCTTAAAAATATTCTTCTTTATTACTTGCGACTGGTATACTGTTGTATGGTTGATTTAAATTTAAATTGAATTTTCATGAGAATTTATTGAATTATTTGAGCTAAAATAATGATATCAAATCAACTCAACATGTTTTTAGCATCGTTGCCTGGGAAAATAGCTGTGATATTAGAGAAATATTGGCGTCAATTACTCTAACGAGTAAATATTATTTATATTATTTTTAGTTTGTTTTCATTTATTTTCTTTATTGTGCACTTTTTTTTTTGGTTTTTTTTGTTTTAGTTTGTTTCTTGTTGCCTTTAGTTTGATTATTAGCTTATGCTTATCTTGCCTATAAGTTTAGTCAGAATCAACTTAGTCAAGAAATGGAACATCATAAGGACTTTAATGTCAAACCTCATAAAGAACCAACCATGTTAAAATTAACTATGCAAACTAGGAGTGGTCCTAAGTCTAGCATTGTTAGGTCTAGGATACAATCAAATCATTTTGAAATTTCACATGTAGTCATTTCATTGATAAGATCTTCTCAGTTTAGTGGTTCATCCTTAGAAAATCTTAATGATCATTTAATAAATTTCTTAGACACATATGACTTCTATAGAAGTCTTGGTGTTTCAAATGATGCTCTTAGACTTAGTCTATTTCCATTTTCATTAAAAGATAGAGCTCGCACATGGCTTAGAACTTTCCAGTATGATTCCATCACAATTTGAGATGATCTTGCACATAAATTTCTAGCAAAAAATTTTCTCCTAATCAAGATAGATAAATTGAAATTTTTGATATAATCTTTTGAGCAATATGAGAATGAGAGTTTGCATGAGTCTTGGGAATGATCTAGAGAGTTACTTGCCACTTGTCCTATGCATAACTTTAGTATTTGTGATCAAGTGCATATTTTTTTACCTCGAACTTACATCATCAACTCGTAATCTCATAGATATTACTGCTAGTGGGACTTTAATAAGAAAAATTCCAAGTGAAGCTTATAAGTTAATAGAGGACATGTCATCCAATAGCTTTTAATACATTTTTGAAACTTTTCGTAGGCAACTATTTAAAGCTCAAGCTATTAATGATGCCCCATCTTTACAAGCTCAAATAGTTGGCCTTAGTAAGCAATTGGAAGGTTTACAATCTCAATTTGGTAGTATTCCATTTTATTGTCTTACAGCGTGTCATTATTGTTGTAGTTTCTTTCATGCATCCATAAATTGCTAAGTAAGACCTTTTATAACCCTAAACCTTCATTAGACCATTATCTTTCTCCTAGCCAAGGAATGGACTCTTACCCTTCTAGAGAGAGCTACCCCAATTTTCCATTCTTCAATGACCAAGACTACTAAAATCCCTTTGCCAATCCTTAATTAGAAGCCCCTCTTAAGCCAATTGACCAAGAAAAGTCTAACATTAAAGAGATAGTGATGACATATATCCAACCTAATAAGTCTAGGATGCAAATTCATGACAATTTAATTAAGAATTTAGAGACTCAAGTAGGTTAAATTGCACAACTCTTAGATGAAAGGTTATCCAAAACTTTACCTTTTATTCCTGAACCTACCCCTAAAGAGTCTATTATGGCCATCACTGTGCCTTCTAGTCATGACATAGAGGATGTGAGTGAAGAAAAGAATGAAAGAAAAGTTATGGAAAGTAGTCAAAAAGTGAAAGAAGTTGAGAATGAAAGTATTCCACCTAGGTTATCTGCTGATTCATCTATCTCATCTTATCCACCTAGAGTTCCATATCCACAGATGTTAGATGCTCCATCTAGGCTCTCTATTTAGTTGTTTAAAAAATTACGCCAACCCTTGTATAGTGTATTTAAATTAGATGAGCATCTGGCTAAAAACCAATCTATAGTTAAAGAGTTGGAACCTTCTTATCCTAACTTGAGAGGAGTATTAATGGCAACTGTTACACCTATTAATCCAACTCTAATTGTTGAATGTGAGAAAACTGAATTAGAAATGTGTGCTATGGATGATGATGATGATTTTCATGTTTATCCTAACCATCATGTTATGAATTTTGTGGATTATAAGGACTATGATGCAAAATAAAGTGAAAATGTTGTTTATGAAAGTGAAAGTGAAAGTAATGAAAGTACTTATGGATATTTGTTGAATGATTAAATGGATGATGCTTCTATTGATTTCATTAATGTTAAGGATGATATTTATGCTGAAGACTATGATGTTAAGGTTCTTGAATTTGTAAATAATGATGAATTTATTAAACGTAGGCCATACATGGTAATTTAATATTATTTGCCATGGAAGTTTCAAATTCATGATTGGTGTTCCACGAAGGGTAAAGTTCTAAATTTTCAAAATCAATTACATGATTTATGCCCTTATCAAAATTTGGCCTCTTCTGAGTTTGAAAATGGTGAAGTGAAAAAGTTAGGTTTTGGCACTAATATGAGATTTATAGTTCCATAACTTTAAGGTCCAACTAAAAGACCTTGAAAAAGAGCATGTTGGGAGGCAACACAACTGTAGTAGTAGGTTTTAATGTTTTTGGTGTGCTTGTATTTTGTTTTTTGTTTTTTTTTGTGCTCCTTGTTATGTTTTGATCTTATTCCTTTATAGATAATAGTTGCTTTTATTTGGTTTATGGTGCTTTGATTATCTTTTGTTAGACTTTCAGGTGTGTACTTCAATGTTTTTATCTTATGGAGCGAGTTCTAAAAGGCACCTTTCCCTGAATCTTCCAGTGATATTATCTTTCTTCCAGGTGCTTTCTGTTCCTTTTCCCTCATTATTGTGCTTTTTATTATTTTTAAGAACATTAGAGACTAATGTTCAATTTAAGTGTAGGGGAGGGGAGAGATAATTTAAGCTATACCTCACTTATGCTTCACTTATGCTTTAATTGTTTTAAAACATGTCATTTTAGCATCTTTTTCAAAGTAATCTATAATTTGAGAATTTTTTTTCGATTTTGATGCCTTTCATTGACGTTTTCCCTTTTGATTACAATTATTTTGATGTTTTAAGATGTTATATTATTAGTTAAGTAAGTTTATTAACAATGAACTTTGATGGTTTTATGTTTTGGATTATGGATATTTAATAAGCATTATGAATTTCCATGTATAAAATGCATATCCCTAAAGCTTTATGTGACTTCTTTTAGGATTTTCATTATCTTGTTTGAATTCAAAATCAAAATCAATGGAAAAAATGAAAAAAGAAGAAGAAAAAAAATGAAAAAAGCGTGCTTAAATTATGAAAATTTGAGCAATGTTTATTCACTCTACAGGCTTTGAACCAATTGGTTAAAGTTAAAGAGTAGCGCTAGTAGTCACTTAATGCGATGACTAACTGGGGATGTTCAGGATAAAATATTCATCTTCAAGTAAAAAGATTAAAAGAACTCTCAATTAAGCCTTAAAAGCCCACTTATTTGCTTAAGTTGTGCTTAATGGTTAAAAAGGTGTGAAGTTGCTTAAAAGATGAGTCATTTTATTTTGTGTATATTCATTTTATACATGGAAATCATTTTATGCAAGTTAGGTTGAAGTTTGAAATAATATGAAGTTATTTGTTAATTTACATGTTTGATTAATCATATATCATCTTAATGATTTGCTTGATGATTAAATGATTAAGAAAAGGTGTTAATGATTGGGTTTGATATCTTGAGTAAGTTTTTCTATGCTTATAGACTATTTTGAATTAGATGATTTAATGATTTGCTTGAGAACAAGCAAAAGCTAAGTATAGGGGAGTTATTAGGCTTTGAATTTTATGCTTTCTAGGGTAAACTCCTTCATCTTGATGTCGGCATCATACCACTTTTTCACCTTTTCCATATATAACTAGGAATTATCATAGTCA
>JAOXYD010000008.1:21368544-21379474 GCA_028565735.1 Pinacopodium congolense | reverse complement strand
TTTAATCAGACTTTAAATTTGTTTTAAAACTCAAATAAATCATCAATCATCTAATCCATAGCTAATTTACACATTTGATAAATTTCAGAACCAATCAAAAATCATTTTTGAAGTGTTTAAGCCAAAGTAGTCAATTTTAAGATTTTTTTTCCAATTTTTAATCAAATCCTCTAAAATTTTTCCTAAATAATTGTAATCCGATTAACCTGGTAATTAAGTCATTTTTTCCCGTAAGATCGACACTCGGAGTCTGAAAAATTACTCCACTTTATTACTTTTGCAATAGGTGCACTTGCCTTAAAAGTTCGTTGGATTTTAAAGTAAAATCATTTCAAAATCACCTGTCATTTTAAAGTCATTTACCAACACAACACATATCATCTTCAATAAATTGTCTAATAAAATCACATGCCTGTTCTTTTCTAAAAAAGCCGTTCCTCATCGGATTTGTCTTCAAGTTTTTGGACAACAAATACCGACAAATGTCGCTTCATCACAAATAAGAGATTTTTCATCTTATTCTTCCATATATGATAATTTGTATCATTCAAACTTATAATTTTGTTGAACTTATCTCCTATAATTAAACTCGACAATTAACTGAAAGTAGCTCTAATACCAGTTGTTAGGAGAATTTTATTAAATAATAAAATTATCACAGCAGAATATAAAAAATATATCTCTCAAAATTTGTATAAGACTATCGAATATAGCAAGCCACAAAAAAATTTAATCATAAATTGCACAATAACATATAAAGAAACCAAATGCACAAGATATCATGATTTTTAACGAAGAAAACCGCTTCAAAATAGAGGAGTGAAAATTACGGATATAAACTAGTAAATTATCTACTCTAATAAAATAATAAATACAACAACTAATTTTTTTTACACAGTAAGTAAGAGGCAATAATTACAAAATAATAATAATAATAAATAGAGAAAAGTACTATATTCAAGGCAAGAATTAAAAGGACTTTAAAATTATAATACACTTTAATTTTGATAAAATAATATATTTCTCACACCTCTCTCGCAATATTTTTTTATTGTTATTTTAGTTTCTTTTTTTTTTCTTCCCTGTCATTGTGCTTCTTACACATAATAATTATTTAAAACTAAACATAGCCGACAAATGTTAAAAAATTTAAAACATGATTTGATAAATATTAAATAAAACAACACTGACTCTTATTCTTCAAGCGATGCTTTTAAAAACATGATTTGATAAATGTTAAATAAGACAACACGGCAAAGCTCTCTGTCAACTTTGAAAAAACCAAAAAAAACAAAAACAAAAACTCATCTTTGTTGAAAAAGCAAAATCCATCTTTGCTTTTTCTTTTTTTGCTTCTTGTTATTGTGTTTTTCATAGTTGGCGAGACCCTTGACAAATATCATATGAATCAACCTGTTCTACCCTTGAGACTCAACTCAATATGTATCTATTGTTTTAGCTTTTTGCGCATGCATTTTTTTAGTATACAGTCTACTACATTTATCCAAAAGGTCATTAGATCGGCCTAATTGCTTGGAATTAAAATTTTAAAGTTTTTAAAATTTTTTCGGGTTACTGTAAAAAAACTTGGGACCATCTTTGTTTAAAAGCAAAAATCGTTTTTGCTTCTTCTTTCTTTATTTCTTGAGTGCCACCTCATGTATCAACCTATTCTAGCCTTGAGGCCCAGCTCAATGTGTATGATCTGTTTTAGCGTTTTATGCATGCATTTTTTTCCCTTAGTATACAATTTAATATTTCATTTATTCTAAAAGCCAGAAGATCGACTTAAGTGTTTGAAATTAAAATTTTTAAATTTTTAAATTTTTTTTAAGGTTATATTGATTCTTTTATGATTATTTATTTTATTTTTTTTGCAATAGACGTGACATTTTCATATTGCGTTATTTAAGATATATCGTGCTTGGCTAAAATTATTAAAGAAAACAGCGAGGGAATGAGCAAGCAAGAATATAAATTTTTGATAAGGAAAAAAAAATTGAAGATTCAGGTCAACGAGTGGGTGTAATTTAGTTCTAGGAGACAGCACTCAAGTATCAACATGTGCGATGGGGGATGATTACCAAAAGCCTTAGAAGGATCGACTGGAGGAGGTGAAGAATCAAAGAAAATCATGGAAAAGATACGGCAAAAGTATCATTTTGCCCCCGGATCTTCCATAAATGATTCGATTTGCCTTTTAATATTTTTAAAAATACTATTTTATTTTTTAATATTTATAAAATTATTTAATTTATCCCTTAAACTTTTATTAAGTTGATTTTTTTGTCAATCAACTATTAATTATATACAAGTGAGATGTTAACATGGTAATACGAGGTTCAAATATAATATTAACATAGATTTTAAAATATATATATAATCTAATTTAAACTAGAAATAAATAAACATTATAATAATTATTTTTTAAAATTTTATATTAATATTATATTTAATTCTCACATCATCATGTTAGTATTTCTCACGTACATATTTAATAATTGACTAATAAAAAGTCAATTTAATAAAAATTTAGAGAATAACTTATATTATTTTATAAATATTAAAAGATAAAATAATTTTTCTTCAAATTTTAAGGAATAAATTAAACTATTTTATAAATATAAAAAATTAAAATAATACATTTTAAAATATTTAAAAATATATTAAACTATTTTTAAAATATTAAAAAAGGCAAAATCATCCTTCTTTTTTTTTTTTCCCCCAAAAGGATAAAGACCTTTTAGTTTCTTCTACCCAGACCAAGTCTGATTCAGTGGGGACCAAGCTAGGTTTCTGTGCATGGTAATACAAGATGTTAACACGTATGGCGTTTGTTGGACATTAGGCCTTGGTACACGTGTATCTTGGTGTGAATGATTTCACTTTTTTATTAATTTAATTAATTTTTTTAATAAAAAAAACGGTGTGCAAGAGTGAGCAGTTAATTGACAGCCAATAAGTAAGGCGATTTTCCTCTGTCCAACACATGCAATAAATAAAACATTATCAATTCGTCAACCGTTCATAATTATTTCTTGGACTTTTTCGTATTCAATTTTGTAGCCAAGCCTCTTGCACCAGTGGAAGTGGTCCGTTATTGCGTGACTTTTTCAGTCTGTAAAATCCGTTTCATATGAACACGCTGGGGCAGCAATTATTAGATCATTATTGTAATGAAATCTGTCCCTCTAGTCATGCAAAAGCTAATCTGAGTCACGTGTGAACGTTTAGGATCAACACTCTTTAACTCTCCTTATATTTATCCCCCTACACCTACAGAGATTAGCGACAGCACTGTATTACGTAACTGTGATTTCTTTGCCGGCCTCAAAGTTTCTGCTTTTTTTTTTTTGTTTGGTTGACAAGAAAGTGAAGGAAAAACAAATGGAGATTGATCTCACACCAAAGTTGCCCAAGAAGGTGTTCGGTGGGGATTATGGATCCTACTACGCGTGGTCTCCAGATGAGATGCCGATGCTTCGACAATGGAACATAGGAGCAGCAAAGCTCGCTCTGGAGAAGAATGGATTTGCTCTTCCTCACTACTCCGATTCGTCCAAGGTTGCGTATGTTCTTCAGGGTAATTATATATATATCTGTTTTTTGATATATATTAATTTTCTCTTTCTGGAGAGAGGGAGGCTGGATCAGGTGCCTCTATCCTGGAGACTTTAATATCACTCATTTGGGTACAGAGGATTTCGAAAATAGGATCTTGGGATCAAATAATTTTTTTTAATTAATTGTACGAGCTGTTTTTTTGTTTTTTTGTTTTCCCCCTTCGGAGTTTTGATTGGTGGAATCAAATATGGTTTTAGTAATTAAAACAACTGAATGGGTAAGACGAAGTTTCAAAATTTTGATTAGATGGAGTCTGTACTGCTTTGAGATCGACCGTCTTGGATCTTTTGTTGAACCCTGAATTGTTAAATTTTTGCAATAGGTTTTAATCAACTATCTATATCTTATATGGAGCAGTACATTGATCAGATCCCTTTCCGGAATTTAAAGTTAGTCACTTATTTAATTAACGGTGGTGGTGGACTTCATCTCTTTTTTTATATACAAAATAATTTTTTTTGTTTCTAATATATTTTAAAAATTATTAAAATTTTATTTACATTTATAAAAACACTTTAAATATATTTAAAAAATTTTAAAATTTTAGGATATTTTTATTAAAATGCTCCCTGTGGACAGCGACTCTCTAATTAATTCCATAGATGTAATAGTTCGGTAACGGTTAGATGAATAAAAACATAAGAAAAGCAATCAAATAAAAAAAATGTGCTAAGGGGGTGAGTTATTTTAGATTAAAGTGTGTTTTGATTTTAAATTTTTTAATTCGCGTCTTATATATGTTATTTCTCTTTTTTTCTCATTAATATTTTGTAATTATATTCTTATTTATTAAGTAGGGAAGACTAATTATTATATTTATTATTTTATTATAATGAATAATTTATTAATTTATATTCGTAAATTTTATTCTTTTATTTTAAAATAATTTTTTACGTTAAAAAATTCTACTAATAAGATATTATTATATTATTTATAATTAAATTATTTGAAGACCTGTTGCCTTCTTATGTCTCTTCTTTTATGCAAGTAGAATAACTTTTTTCAAGTGTTCACTTCTGTAGGGAATGGCATAGCTGGAATTGTACTCCCTGAGAAAGAGGAAAAGGTTGTTGCACTTAGGAAGGGTGACGCCACTGTTATTCCTTTTGGCGTTGTGAATTGGTGGTATAATAAAGAGGACACTGAATTGGTTGTTCTCTTCCTGGGCGATACTTCAAAAGGCCAACAGGCTGGTGAATTTACTTACTCGTTTTTGGCTGGCTCAAACGGCATTTTCACTGGTTTCTCTACCGAGTTTGTGCGCAGGGCATGGGATGTGGATGAGAGCACTGCAAAGACCCTTGTCGGAAGCCAATCTGCTAAACGTTTTGTGAAACTTGATGGATCCTTTAAGATGCCTGAACCTAAAAACGAGCATCGTGACGGCATGGTATATAACTGTGAAGAAGCGCCGCTGGATGTTGATATCAAGGGTGGTGGAAAGGTGGTGGTCTTGAACACAAAGAACCTTCCTTTGGTTGCTGAGATTGGTCTTGGTGCCGATCTTGTAAGATTAGATGGAAGTGCCATGTGTTCTCCTGGCTTTTCCTGTGACTCGGCACTACAGGTTACTTACATTGTTAGTGGTGGCGGTCGTGTTCAAATTGTTGGAGTTGATGGTCGTAGGGTCTTGGAAACTACTGTCAAGGCAGGTCAGCTGTTCATTGTTCCAAGGTTCTTTGTGGTTTCAAAGATTGGTGACCCAGATGGCATGTCGTGGTTCTCTATCATCACTACTCCAAAGTAAGTTTTTCTAGTACTACATCATCATCATCATCATGATTATCTTGCAACGAATCAATGGTATTGATTTAAAACTTGAAGAATGATTTTCACATCAATTGGGTCTGGCTTCTTCTGATGTATTCTAAAGTACATGGTTTGTTAATGCAGCCCCGTATTCACTCACTTGGCTGGAAGGACCTCTGTATGGAAAGCTCTATCCCCAGAGGTGATCGAGGCATCTTTAAACGTGCCTTCTGATGTGGAGAAGCTTTTTCGCTCCAAGAGATTGAATGAAGAAATATTTTTCCCTCCGCCGAAATGAAGCTCATAACCCTTCACTTCAGAGTCTCGCAGTACTTCTAAATAAGTGTTCAGGCCTGTATCCCATGCCAGTGGATATATAATGAAAACCTATCAACGTGGATTGTTGCAATTAATTAAGTTGTCAATTTTTTTTGAATTCTGAACGTTGGGATTTGCTATTTGCTGCGCTAACTTATGTGGAATATTGCCGTTTTACAGCATCAGATTTGTATTTGAGTCGCAAAATATTTAACGAGTTCTCGGTGTCAAAAGAATTGCTAATGAGCTCAACGTCTGTTTTTTATTTATATTTTTTTTAATGGGAAATCTCATAAAAATAATACAAATAATAATAATAATAAATAAATATAATATAAAAACAAAAGAAATATAAAAATTAAAAAATACACCCAAAATACAATAAAAATATATAAAAAATGAAAGTGAAAAGTTACCTTGTTTGGTATTATTATTATTATTCTTTTTAGTTTCTCATTTTTAAAAATACGTAAACTAATAAAAATAGTATAGAAATTGAAAAGGACAACATATCATAAAATAATACAAAAATCAATAATAATATCACATAATCAATACACATATACAAAAATAAAAATAAAAAATAAAAATAAAAAGTGATATCAAATATACGAATAAATTACTTAAAATATTCAATTTTGTTGATTTAAAAATGCTAAACTTTACATAGCTGGGGCATAATTTAATTGGTCGTAAAAACCATTCATTAATCATCATCAGTTGGTTATCACGTTAAGCATAAACCGAGCTGATCTATTAATGCTGATGGGTTCATTAAAAAATGTCTTCGTAGGTGAACTGAGGAAGTCGATTTTTTAACAGGTAATCTCAGATTGTCGCGGGAAGCATGTTGAAGGAACAGACATGAAATTTGGTGACCGCGAGGGTTGGTAATGGGATGGGTTACCCTAGATCCCGGCTTAAATTTTTTTATAAGTTTGGATCTATTTTAAAGCACGTTGGAGTTGGGGTTAACATTCGGGCAAACTCGAGTTTAGTTCGATTAGGTTTTGATTATGGACTAAAATTCATGTTTGAGGCCACAAATTGGGGCTTCTAATTTGGTTTTAGTCCCATTTGAGTCATGGGCTAAGAACTTGAAGCCTAGCATGTCAAATCCAATTTAAAATTTAATCAATTTTATTTATTAATTTGAATCAGCTCAAACTAGGTCAGTCCAAATCATTTTGTCAAGCCTAATTATTATGGGAAGACTCCAAAGTTAAAGAGTGTTAAGTTCTAACGCACAACAATATGATTAATGTAGCCAAAGTCGTGCCATTTTATCTATATTATTTTTACTAATATTTAAGTTAAATTTTAACATTTCAAAATATTTAAGTTGTACTATAATATTTCAGAGATGTTCAAAAAGAATTTTAATATTTTAAAAATATTAAAAAAGAATTTTAATTCCCTTTTTCATTAATTTTATTGTTAAATGTACCATATTACTTTTAATTGGTTAAAAATTTTTTGTGGCACACATATTATTATATAAATTCATTATAGAACTTAACAAAATCTTTGGGTCAATAAAAAATAAGCACATATTAAATACTGCATCTTTATCTTCTTTATAACACACGTACAAACATGAGTTTAGTTTGATTAGGTTTTGATTACGAACTAAAATTCATGTTTGAGACCAGAATTGGAGCTTCTAATTTGGTTTTAGTCCCATTTAAGTCACGTGCTAAGAACTTAACGCCTAGCATGTTAATTCCAATTTAAAATTTAATCAATTTTATCTATTAATTTTGAATCAGATCAAACTAGATTAGTCCAAACCATTTTGCCAAGCCTAATTATTATAAGACTCCAAAGTTAGGAGTGTCAAGTTCTAATGCACAACTATATGATTAATGTAGACAATGTCATGTCATTTTAATTACAATGTTTTCACTAATATTTAAATGAAATTTTAACATTTTAAAACATTCAAGTTATATTATACCTGGCACTAACATAACAAATTATAAACTCAAGGTTTATTAATTAGTTATACCTTTAATTATACTTTAAATTAACTCTAATTAATTAATGAATTAATTATAACTTAAAAAATTATTAATTTTAAATTTTAAATTAAATTAACTATAAAATTTATATTACATTCATAATACTTATATTTAAAATAATATTGGGATAAAAATTTCATAACTTTAAATAAAATTTCAATGAGATAATTAACTTTAAAAATGTCATTGAAAATGTCATTTTAATTATTTAAAGTTATGAAAATTTTATTTTTAATATAAGTATTATGAATGTAAATATACATTTTAAAGTTAATTTAATTTAGAGTTTTAAATTAATAAATTTTAAGTTATAACTAATTAATAAATTAATTATCTCATTGAAAATGTCATTTTAATTATTTAAAGTTATGAAATTTTTATCTCAAGATTATTTTTAATATAAATATTATGAATATATTTTAAAATTAATTTATTTTGAGTTTTAAATTGATAATTTTTTAAGTTATAACTAATTAATTAATTAATTAACTGAAGTTAATTTAAGGTATAATTAAAAAAATATGAATTCATATGTACAATAAAGTAAAAATATTGAAATATATCTCTTTAAGTAATTATCACATGACCTCCTGTGTTTTACATTATTTTTAAACAATCCATTTGTTTTACATTTTTTTAATCACCCCTTGTATTTTAGTAAATTATCAATATACTCCTGCATAGTTATCTGCCATGTTAACTACCATGTCACCAATTATGTTGTTGCCATGTCAACACCTAATGCCCAATGACCCGATGACCATGCCACATTAACGTCCGTTGACCAGTCAATTCATCACGTCAGCATGCACGTCGGCACAGTACCACATTAGCCACCACATTAGGGCCACATTAGCATAACATAGTTCTAAATAATATTTGATAATTTTTCAAAACACATGGGGTATTTGATAATTTATTAAAATACAGGGATTTATGATATTTACTCTAATTAATATGTTAAAATAAGAAAATTAATAAATTTTGAAATAAATTTTATTAGACTTAATTTACAGAAACAATTCTTTTGTCAAATAATAATAACTTTTTAATGTCATAAAATCACTATTATCTCAACTTGTTTCTACATTGAAATTGACATTTATTATTATTATTTAAGCCTTTATTACAAATAGACTATAAATCTATTTCACTCTAATTATTACTTCCACTTCCAAAACTCTCAATGCAATTTACAATAACTAATTTAACTATTTCTGTATATTTAATAAAAACATGCAATCAAATAAGTGTAATGGAGTTAAAATATATATACAACTTGATCTAATCTGGGATTAAATTAAAAAATAAAATAATTTAAATGTGAATTAATAAATCAAATTTAACTTGACAAATTAAGTATAAAAAAATTAATAATTAAATAAAAATTTTAAAAACAATAAAAACTCAAGCCGTCCAAATATTTATTTGCATTAATTAATATTCATATAATAATACATTATTTCTATTTTATTAAAATTGTAGAAGTTTTATAACTGTTTATCTAATTTAATTGTATTGTAAAATACAACTAATATATCATATTATAATTTTATTTCACTTATATTTAATAATAGCATGCAATAAAATGAGTGTAATAGAGTTAAAAGATATGCACAAATTGATCTAATCTGGCGTTAAATCCAATAATCCAATAATTTAAAAATAAAAATTTTAAAATTAAACTCAAATTATAAAAAAAACTCAAGCCATCCAAATATTTATTTACATTAATTAATATTTATATAATATATATAATAGATATTTTATTAAAATTATATAGTTTTATAATTATTTATTTAATGTAATTTTATTGCAGAATACAACTAAAATATCAGATTATAATCTTACCTCAATTCAACTTTATAGCCAATGAGGGTTGGTCGAGTGGTTGAGCAGTTGAGCTCTGCCTGCTGTTTAAGTGCCCGCTTCCTCCCCCTTTGCGGCACTGAGCCTTTTAACACGATGATGCAGTTTCTATCCGAGTGGGTTTACTTAGAGCGAGTTTCCCGTTATAAAATAAAAATCAAATTTTATAGTTGTATTTATTCTCATAAATAATTTATTTATATTTTATATCACAATTAAAATTTAACATTCAAAAACACAAAAATGATGATTCACAATTAATAAAAGAAGTAAAAATGCCAAAAAAGAAGTGTCTTAAAAGAAAGACAAGTTCTCCATGAGTCTTTCTTCCTCCAAAAGCTTTGACTACACATAAACACACGTACTTTACAATGTGTAAACCAAAACGGAAAACCTTAGGGCCTTTGTGTTGAAGATGAAAGCGTTGACAGGCCGACGATGAGGGAAGTGGTTCATATGCTGACCAATCCTTTCTTCAGTCGACTCCAAGCTTGATTACCTTCTGAAAATGGAAGAGGAAATATGTAATAATTAATGGGTGTTGAGGAAATATGTAATAATTCAGAGGTGTTAAACACCCATTAATTATTACAAATTTCCTCTTCCATTTTCAGAAGGTAATCAAGCTTGGAGTCGATGAGGAAGATTGGCAGCATATGAACCACTTCCCTGCCTGTCTGTGTTTTCATCTTCAACACACATCATAACTATCTTAAACAAATCAATTACACTTGTTAGAGAATACTAGGTTTTCTCCACTTTAAAATCAAGCCATTGGAATGTAGTCAACTTTCAAGATCTCAATTTTTGGACCCTTCTCTACCAAATTCTGTAAACTGTAACGAATATTAGCAGCATTGCAGTGTCATATGCAATGATGGTGATGATTAACTTTGAGGAACCTTGATTCCACCTTGCATCTCCACAGAGGGACAAGAGACTTGGTGTCGCATACACTAATTGGGATTTCTAGCAAATGAGCTGTCCTTAAACAGCATGAATTGCCCACCAGTTGGTATAGTCCCGACAAAGTTATTATACGACAGATCCAGCGTGTTTAGGTTCGTCATAAACCGCATTTCGCTCGGAATATACCCGGTAAGTTGATTATGAGAGATATTGAGCATGCTTAACACCTTCAACTTCATTATCCTTTTAGGAATCTCCCTGTTTAATTACATGTTTTTATGTCTGTATTTTGATTATTAAGGATCTGTAATTACCAATTCTAAGCTGGCCAATTAAGATTAGGATTAAAAGATAGTTTAAGCCTGAGAAATCATCTTAAATTGTTGGAAAAATCAATAATCAACATAGATCAATCCTTGTATGACCAAACCTGGATTATT
>JAOXYD010000008.1:21325898-21336893 GCA_028565735.1 Pinacopodium congolense | reverse complement strand
GGATTACTCAATTTTATATTACTTATTGACAAGGTATGCTTGCCTTTTATTTGGTCCAAGTTAGAATCGAGGTTTATTTTGCATTTAGTTAGATTGCAACATAACTCTCTATAGTTGTTTAGAACCAAAATGAAGCTAAAAATAAAAAGAGAAGTAATTTGTGGTATGTCAAGATCGTGGCTTAAATCATGATCATGACAAAGAGAAGTATAAGCCAAGACACAATCATGACAAAAATTAGCATAAGCTAAGTCACAATCATGACTCCTCTCTATTATATCGCAACTTAAGTCATGATCATGATAGTGGTTTCCCCATTCAACAAAGTCACGATCATGACTCACTTAATTTTCAAAAATTTGACAGTCCCTCCTCTTGTTTAAACCATATTCTTTCTTCTTTCTTCTTTCTTTTACCATTCTCTCATTAAACACACCTCCCCCTCTCCTAAACCACCTTAGGTCTTCAATTTTTTTATTCGAACCTTAATTTTCTCTAAGGTTTTCACCTTATTTGGATCTTTTGCTATGATTTCTCTTCTAAATCATACTTTTTAATCCTTATTTCATCATTTAATATCATCTTCTTACATTTTTTTCTCTCTCTTCACAATTTTGTAGGTTTTTCATATCAATCATAGGAAAGAGAACAAAGCAAATGGTAAGGAAGAACAACAATCCTAAAAGAAAGGAACAAGCATATGGAAGTGGCTTGCCCAATTTAGTAAAAGAATTCAGAGCCTCCTTTCCTATTTTCTGAAGAGAGGAAGGTAAAAAGTTTCAAACCTTTATAATTAAGCCTCTCATTACTATGAAGTATTTTGATTTTACCTTATTGAATAGATTCAGATTCATAGAAAATTAAAAAATTGAGCAATAACATTTGTTAGGATAGGTTCATTCCCTATAATTATATTATTTTTTAGGAGTTAGCCCTTGAATTCCCTGTGACCCTTCAATATGATGATATAAACTGGATGAATTTACCTTTAGGTTACAAGGGTATCCTTATGAATTAAACTATGATGTCATACATCAAATTTTTGGCTTTCCTAAAACTTCACTGTATGATAAGCATCCAAATTTCAATAGCACTACATATTGAAAAAAACTAACTAGGTTTGATGATTTTAACTCCAACAATGGTCCTAACACCCTTATCAGGAGCACAAAACATCTTTCGTTTCACAAGTTTATGTATCATGCAGTTTTTACTAAGATTGAGAGCAACAAATATTTTGTGAAAGAATTATTTGTTTTGTTGTGCATCGACACTGAGCGTAAAATATACACAACTTATCACATGTTTCATTCCTTAGCTATTTTCTTTTTAAAAAGAAAAAATTTATCATATATGGATTTCCTTGCAACTACTCTCACTCACTTTTATCATGTTGATTTAAGTGGACTAACTATGATAGAATGGGAGTTTTTAGATGCTAAGCATTTTTCTCGCTCTGAGATTTTACTGCAACATTCCTAAAATGAGCTTTAAGACCTGCACACCAGAACTGCCTTCCCAAAATGGAAGGGTAAATTACCTACCCTCAACCTTCCGTCTAAATGAATATGAATCCTCCAATGAAAGCTTCAATGAGGAAGGTGAAAAATGAGAGAAATTTTTAAGTGTAATGGAAGAGAATAATCAAAAGATAGAATGACGACTTAATGTAATGGAGGCCACAATCAACAAAGTGGCGCTTCAACAACATGCAATCTTGAAAGACATGGCGCACCACCTATGCCATCAAACAAAGTAGTTGCTTAAGTTCTTCACATCCAAGGGGTCTAAGTCCCTTCACCAACTCTGTCACCACTAAGCTCTCTATAAACCATTTTTGCCCTTTATATTTTTTGTTTGTTCTTTGCTTATGTGTTTTGTATTTAAATTAGTTGTTTGTGATGTTTGTTTTTGATGTTTTCCTTTCCACACTAAGGATAATGTATTAAGGTCAATTATGCATGACATTAGGTTGCATTTTGTATGGTCACTTATGAATGATATTATGTTGCATTTTGTATGGCATTTTGCATTTGAACATGCATTTCTTATATTTTATGCATTTTTTTTCATTTTTGTGTTCATTGTGTGAATTTTGCATAAGTTTGAATGCATAAATTAAATGACTTTGAATGGAATTTGGTTGACTCAAAACAAGAGTATTTGAATAGTGAAGAAGTATGAACTTAGGAAGTTCACTTGTGATTGTTTTTTCATTGAAATTGCACATTAATTATGATATTGCATATCTTTTCTTAGTTCTTCAACATTTATTTGGATGCACTTTTATGAGGATTTGATTTAATTGGTAGGAATTATAAGTAATTATTCATGTAAAGATTTGATTAGAGAGTAGGGACATAAGCTCACAATATAAATGAAATAAGGAATTCAGTGACTACTTTGCTAACTCCTAACGTGTTAAAAAAATCAAATAGAAAAGGAGTTAAGAGTAAAGACAATAGGCTAGTTGTAAGTTGGGATTTGGTTGAGTAATTAGGGGTGTACCCTTAAAGACATACACCTTCACGTAAAAAGGTCAAATGACACTCTAACTTTGCTAAAAGAACATCATTTAATTGAATAACTGAAGGTGTGCCCCTAAAGACGTGCACCAACATTTAAAAATACTAGGTGGTTGTTCTTAACCAATGTAAAAAATGGAGGTTTAAGTGAAAAATGTGAAACTTATGGATCTCTTCTTTCAAATTCAAGATATTTCATGAATGATTGCTTAATAATGACCTACCTTTCACTTGGTAATTGGACATAGTGCGTACTTACAAGTGCCTTAGATGTAAGAATAGGATATCAATAATTAATATGCATTTTCAATTTAAAGACATTCATCAAGTGAATGAATTAAGTTCATATTTTGGATCTTTTTGAATGATTAATGTTCTTGGCCAATCCAATTCTATGAGATCTCTTGCCATGGATGCATTCAAGCAGTCATCCATTATTGCATCTTTTGTGTTGTTATGTTTACGTACCTTGCATTTGAATTGTTACTTGAGGACAAGTAAATATTTAAGTAGGGGAAAGTTCATAATTGAGCTTTAGACTATTCTTTTATAAGTATTTAGTATGTTATTTTTACATGTTTATGATGTGTTTAGAACTTAATTTAATGTTCTTTTAATGTAATTACTTTTGTTTGTGTTTTAAGTGTTTAAGTAATGATTTTTAGCAAGTTCTTAATTTTAATTATATAGGTATTCAATAGAGTTTCACGTGGATTTAAAGGAGGGAGCAAAGTAAGAGAAAAGAAAAAGAAGGCGGGACAAAGTCCAAGTTAGAGAGCAATTTATCAACAGAAGTCACAATCGTGATTCAAGTCATGATCGTGACTTACTTAGATTTCTAACTACATGTCTCCTTTGCATTTTAGAACATTTTGAGTTATGTGGGGTACATTTAAGGGCATAAAATCTTAGGAGCTGCCACCAATCATTAGCAAACTTTTTCAGAAGGCAAATGTCAGGTTTTAGGAGGATTCTAAGAATGGAAACAAGTTTACCCATCAAAATTTCAAGGAGTTCATCAACTTCCAACTTTTTCCAGCTTAGCTTTGTTTCTTTTTATTCTTCTCTTTTCTACCTTATTGTATGAAGACTATAGGTGTTGTGAATTTGATTAATATTATGTGTAGCTGAATACTTTTATAGGAGTTACCTATTGATCTATTTTGTGAAAGTCTAATTTATTGATTCAATGAAATGATGTTTGCAATATTTATTATGCTTCAACCTTGCAATAGATTGACAGGTTGATCTTGTTAAATTTGTGTTGAGTGTATAATAATAGTTGACACTCAATAGACTTATCAATATTATGTTTAATAAATAATTGAAGAGAGATCTTGATTGCTTAATAGATTCGCTATAGGATTGCTTTACATCTAGTTTAATTTTTAGGAAATGTTTTGTAAATTGAGATATTGCAAGAATAATTTTGTTTTATTTAACTAGGGAAAAATTAGCTACACCTTTTGAGAGGGTGACTAAGGCATTTAGATATTTTAGGTCAAATAGAATTGAATCAATAAATTAAGAGAGAAATAAAAAAGGAATAAAAGTGACTCTTAAATTTTTAATCTTAAAATCCCAAATTATTGAACTTTATCTTCAAATTGTTTAATTATCTTACTTAATTAATTTTTAGTAATTGTTCTTTTAAATTATACCATAAATAAAATATAACCCAGATTTTTGGGTGATTAAACCTCATTTTTGTGGGACAATATTTGTCATACTACAAGTTTATAACCCTTTCACTCGTAGTATTAACTTAAAACGAATTAGCAATCAACAAGAACATCAAAAACTAACCTTTTGCAAGAGCTGTTATTTACTACTAAATTGCAATTGATCGCTCTTTAGGTGCATGATTAGTGTAGTAAACCTACAAGAACTAGATGGAACTTACACGACTAAGCAGAGGTTTTAGTTCAACAGCATAATTTGGTTGTGATCCTTTTAAGGTTGATAGTTCTAGTATATTTGGTGCTAGGGTTCTTATGGTTAGTGATGCTACCTTTGTAGTTTCGTTGAAAGAAGGACGTTGGTTTGATTAGTTAACTCTAGCTTGTCCTGGAGGTTTAGGCTACCTTGCATAGATGTTCCCTCTTATTCTCTAATTCTATTGATTTTTTAACTTAACAAAACCTTTAATTTTAAGACGGACATATTTGACCTTTTAAAGGCGATCCTATTTAATGTTAAAAAATGACTGTTGAAGTATTTTTTTTAACATTGAAAGGTTAGGGTATTTGAAATAATTTACCTAAAATTTAATTGTTCAAAAAATTTGTTAAATTGTATCTTTTTTAAAGTAAAAGTTGTATTATTTCGTACTTATGAATTACATCACTTTTCACAAAATTTTTAAGTGAATGTAATCAATATTTAGTTGAGAATTTGGTGCGCTAGTTGATGTTTACGACTACTTATCAAAGTGCAATATATAGTTTCATAAATAGAACTCCATCGCATACCTGTACTTAGGGAAAACAAAGGATTAAGTTGGTTTTATTTTGATACAAGAGAAGTAATTGATATGTTGGGAACACAATATGCTGAATATGTTCTCTATCATTCATTATTTCACCAATCACTATCAGAATTTCTAGATTCTTTAAAGACAAATCAGAATATTTTACTGAATAAACTAATAAATCTACATATGGTTGGTAAATAGCAGTGGTTTGTTATGATACGTAACATGATATAAAGAAATAAATTCTATACACATTTGTAGAGTTGAAGATATGGCAACATTTGACCTTTCTTTTGAGCAACAACCACAAGCCTTCGAGTTTAGAGTGGATTTAGCAATCTACGCTGGCGAGTGGGGGAAAGAGGGAGCATCAGTGGACGATATTCAATGTTCACACTAGGCAACATAGTGTAACTCACTCTATATTGTCCCACATTGAAGAGCACTGAACACTATTTTGTATACTGTATCGATATTAGTATCAAATTTGTCTTTAAATTAGTTCTGTACCAATACCGGTCAATAATGATACTATTTCAGATAATTTTTAAAATTATAAATTAGTTTTTAAATTTTATAAAATTTGTAAAATAGTCTATAAATGTATAATTTTGTATAATTTTTAACTTAATTTTAAATTTAAAATTGGTCAAAATACACATTTTCCTTTTAAATTTTTTTAAATTTTTTATTTTTTCTGGTATCGACCGGTATTTGAATTCGGTACAAAATTAAAGAATTTCATACCAAATTCAGGCCGGTATTGCAGATATTGTCGATACTGGTACGAAATTTCAAACATTGACATAGAGCCTTATCGCCATCTAAACTTTAAATAAAAAAAGATCTATTTCCTTTTTTGTGATAATCTTTTTTTTTCATTGGTCTGATTTTTTAAGGGGTTGTTTCGTATCACTTTTGTTTTTTCGTTATTGTTTTCTGTTTCTGTTTTTTATTTTTGTGTTTATATTTTTCTTATATATGTTTAGTTGATATTTGTAATAAAAAATAAAAAAAATAAAATCATATTTGATTGAAATTTATATAAAAATAATAATTTAATAATAATAATCAAATATGAAATAAATTTAAATTATTTGACCAAAATACTCTTATATAACTTAAAAATATATTATTAGTTAATAAATTATATTTATTATTCAATGTAAAAAAATATGTTTTTAAAATGTAGGAAAATATCATTTTCTTATTTCTTTATTTATGTTTTTATTTATCTGATTTTAAAAATAAAAATAAAATAAAATACAGACAAATATATTTTTTCTCTATAATAGAAAAAAATAAAACTTATAAATAAATAAAAAACATGTCCTAAGTAAATAGTACATAAAACTAGAAAAATAAAAAATATAAATAAAAAAATAGCCCCTAAACGAGCAGTACGTAAAACTAGAATAAATTATTTTCGAAAAAAATGAGAATAAATTATTCGTAGAAGTTGACTATTTGAGGAGATAAGCTCCCAACCCGTCTTCCTGTATTTAGAGAGAGGCATTAAACAAAATTTAAGGCACATAATCGTAGATTAGAACAACAGCTCCTAAACCTTTGATTAATCTCACTAAAACAAGCATTTAACTTCAAATTTTGGCTTCTTAATAATACAAAAGGGTTATTAAGTATTTATCCTAATCAATTTTAAAATTTATTTTCAATGCTTTAAATATACGATCAGTAATATATAGCCGGTCATATTATAATTATTATTATATTTTAATAGTCGATAGTCATAATTTTATTACGGTCGGTTTACTTGGTTAGCTATTTAATTTTTCCTTAAAAAAATTAAGACAAGGTACAAGAAAGAACAAGTGTCATCTTGTCCTGCGCCCATTAAAATATAGTTAGCCAATGAGGAATGCAATGCATCTACTAAGCCGAAATATGACATGGTATTTCAAATAAAGTAAAGCGTAAATATCTTTTTATATATATTTTTTCATAATTTATTAAATATTTTTTATATTTTAAATTTTTATTAAATTTATTAAATATTCTCTAAAATTATTTAAAAAATATTTGATATTATTTAAAATATTTAATAAATCATAAAAATACAAGAAAAAAATATTTACTCAAAATACAAATTCTGTCTCTAAAGCAACAAACCCTATGTTTTGCCTAAAAAACAAACCCAGTGCTTGCAAAGTCGTAATTTCCTTCCGTGGCAAGCTGGTCATCTATAATTCAACACAAAACATGGCTCAGCGGATCTCTGTCTCTCTCTCTTCCCCTCCCTATTTTTCCCTCTCTGCGGTTTGGTAAGGTAAGATGATAAGGCTATGGAAATGGTACCAACAGTGTCTTTCATCGCATCCCGTGAAGACCCAGGTCATCAGCTCCGGAATACTTTGGGGCATTGGTGATATTGGTGCTCAATACATCACGCACTCAACAGCGATTAAACGTCTCAAGAAACCTGTAATCTCCATTTTCTTGGCTAACAATAGCTTGCTAATCTTGTTTTGTGAGTTGGTTTTCCTTTGATTTTGGTATAGTTCGTGAACTGGTTATACACTGGAACTGTTTGATAAAGTTTGACTACCGTTTGATGCCCTCTTTCTGCCTTTTATTTTTTTCATTCATATTTACGTCGCTTCGTTAACTGGAATCACATGATTGAGTGCTTCAGTGTGATCGTTGATTTAAACTCTTGCCTTTTTTTTCGATGTATAATTCCCGAGATATTCCTCCTTTTATGTGGAATCTTCAACTATTCCTTATGCTTTTGCGGTCCTTGGTACGATTCGATGCCAATACTTACCGTTGATATGTTGATAACCACCGAATACATTCTCTCATCATAGTAGAACTTCCTCGTTCCTTGGTTCTAATCGATGCCCATGTTTGTTGTTGGAAGTTTCTAACTTTCTATACCCGCAAAGGCGCAAACAGCGCAACAAACCAACCTGGAAAATCAGAGTCAACTTTATCACTGGTGTTTGTGGTCCTACTATAATGGCTACCCCCATGTCAGCTAGGCAGGATCATAATGCTTCGTTAAACTGCTAATATAAGTATTCGTGGCGTAGACGTGATAGGTTATGAAATTAACTGCCTTGGTGATAATGACTATTTTAGTGGTGATTTTGGTATACAAGACTGGGATTCGTGTTCAAAGAAGCAACACGTCTGGGTTTCAGAGGTTTCTGGTTGAAGTATGCTAGGTATTTGTGCTTACTTCTGTGATGGAAAAGTGAATGACTGTTTTGTCATCATAGCACATTTTGATCAACCTGAGTCTATAAACAAACAATCTATGACTCTTGAACTTGAGAGTCTGATTTTGCAATATGATAGCTAATAATATAGGTTATGCTTGATAACAATTTCAGTTGTGTCCCTGTAAAAATTAACTCTATTTTTTAAATGGTTTTATTATTTAAGTTGATGCTTTTGCAAATTTTACATGACTTAATTGGCTTATTTTCTGGAACAAGTGTAATTAATTGTCATTGCACAAGTAACTTTGAACTTTTTTAATCATGTGGCAGGGTGTAAATACAAAATTCAAAGTTGATTGGAAACGTGCAGCTATCACTAGTATGTTTGGTTTTGGTTTCATTGGTCCAGTTGGCCATTTCTGGTTCGTTTAATTTTATCTCATCATCTTATTTTCAATTATTCAGATTGACTTTATGTTTTAGAGTATAGTTAATTTTGCTACCAAGAGACACCTTGATGTACAGTTGTTTGAGTCTAATCTTTGGTGGTTTACTATTTAAGCTAGTTTGACAGAATAGCCTTGTTAATTTCATTTCAATTGAAATACACATTGGCCCTTTTAGAATGGGATTTTCTGTCAATGCTGAAGCCAATGCCAAATAATTTGAAGAGTGTCTTAGTCCTTTCCGCTGTAAGGTCATTTGATGTTTCTCTTACCAAAACAACAAAAGGGAATCCTTTTTTCTTTTCTCTTTGGTATTAGATTCTTAAGCAGCTGCTTTCTTAGTTGCCTTAGCAATTATCTTCATGTTATGAAAATATGGATTAGAAGGTAATCTATGGCTATATGTGGGGTTCTAATACAGGGAAGTTGAGTTCAGATGAGATTTATTTGAGGCATAAGTTCTTCAAGCACGTCTTGTCATCCCAACTAGATTTTGTAGGGGGGAAAAAAAGGGGAAGAAATGCTTGTAGGTGTTAGATGCATACAGTTAGAGCGTGTATTAACTTGAAATTATGATTGAAATTGGACCAGTGTAGACATACCTAAAGTGGATAAAATTTGCAATCATGTACATGAATATATCACTTCATACAAGTTATAACTTAAAGTTCTATATAGCTTTCTGTTTCCCATGGCATTTGTACTTTTTGCTTTGTCTTTTACACTGTTCAATTCTTTCAGCATCTTATCCAATTATCAACGAACGTAACTATGATTCTTTCTTCTGTCTACCATGCCTAGTTGTTGGCCTTGGCAGTCTATGGTGGCTTCCTATTGGCATGCCAAACAATCAGTTTTAGGCATCCAATGAACAAGTAAATGAACAATATTCAAGCATGACTCACTTCATAAGTTTGAATGAGTGTTTTATTATAATTTAGATGTAATTGATCCATCCTATGGAATGGAAACCAAACAATCAAGAAATTATAGCTCAGATTTGGGGGATAAAGCTATTTTGTTCCCCCATACTATAAATTTTTGGTTATTAAAAACTCTGTCTTGCATGGTTACTTATAAGATGGTTTCTCTTCAAGGTATGAAGGCCTGGACAAGTTTATAAGGGTGAAGCTTCAGCTACAACCAAAATCAGCTCGATTCATTGCTACAAAAGTTGCAGCTGACAGCTTAATCTTTGGTCCGTTTGATTTGTTGGTGTTCTTCACTTACATGGGATTCGCTACTGGCAACAATGTTACTCAAGTGAAGGAAGGCCTGAAGAGGGACTTCCTTCCAGCCTTGATGGTGGAAGGTGGTGCATGGCCAATACTGCAGGTAGCAAATTTTCGATATGTGCCAGTGAGGTACCAACTTCTCTATGTCAACGTTTTCTGCTTGTTAGACAGTGCCTTCTTATCATGGATTGAACAACAAAAGGATGCTCCTTGGAAGCAGTGGTTTACCTCTTCTCTACCTTTGAAGGAAAAAGGAGGGCAGACTAGATTATAATCTATTTTAAGTTTATTGGTTTTAACTTTAAAATGCGAAGTTAGAAATTGAGCTCTCAACGAATTACTTCCAAAACTATCACTGTCAAATTTGAGGTTTTGGTTAACGGTTTATTGCCAAAATTACATATTTTTGACAGCGCACATGCAGAGAGGATAAGTTATAACCTCTGCTAATGACCGAGTGGTCGCTGAAATGTACTTGACCTGATGTACCAGTAGAGAAATTTATTGACATCGATGAAATAAGAAATGTGCTGTGTCTTGGAATGGTGTTGAAAGATTCAAAACGACTGAATTTATGGCCAATCTTTGATTTGAGGCTTGTGCCAATCAATTTCATTCCACCATATTACAAAAATTAATTGAATGAACTAGCAGAGTTTGTAAGGCATTTGCCGGGATCTTCTCATGTAAGGAATATAGACCCTCAAGGATCAAGAATGGGGCCAGTGTATTGGATGCAGGACAGGCTCGGTAAATGAAGGGTCCACCAATCGGTCTGTTGACAATTTGTTGGTACAGACGAGGTATAGCGCAACATGACAACGTGAAGCTCTTGGTCCAAGTGCCTCTGAAGATGTCTTGGGATGCAGGGTACATATTTGTGTTGCACTACTTGACGTACTTAAAAATGCTTGAATTGGCGATATATTATTGGTAATTTGTGAAAAATCAAGTGTTGGAAGACGTGTGACTTACCTCCAATGGGATACCTTTAGTGTATTAAATATTGTATTGGTACGGTATCGGATTGACCTTTAAAATAATATTGTATTGATACCAATTCAGTATAATAACATTTTGGATAATTTTTTAAAATTATAAATTAATTTTTGAATTTTATAAATTTTGAAA
>JAOXYD010000008.1:21284909-21301878 GCA_028565735.1 Pinacopodium congolense | reverse complement strand
TTAAAGATGAAGTCCCTCCATATATATGAACTACTTGAAGCTTAGCCCATGTATTCTTCCTGTTGTTCCCTTGAGGTACACACAAATGTTCTAACTATGAATCAAAAGTGAATACCATTATTGATTAAGTTATGAAATATTGATTATTGATAATTGTATAGCCTTAGATTAAAATGTCTAATCTTTAATTTCTATTGAGATACTTTTTAAGTTGTTATCTAAATGAATTGTTTAAAAAGAAGCAATACTTAAGTATGAAAGAATTTGATAGGGCACATGGTATTCATATAACTTGCAATATTTCTTGATGCTTTAGTGATTTAAAGTTCTTAAATTATTGATTTTGATTATGTTATATGTTTTACAAAATAGATTAAAGATTTAGAAGTTAATTAGGTTATTTTATTTAAGTTTCAAGTATATTTAGGTAAAAAGGGAGTGGAATTTAGTGAACAAGATAAAAGTAAAGTATTGAGAAAGATTGGCACTGTTTTACATACAATAAAAAATTAGAAGTTAAAGAAAGTGACGAATGATGCCATTTAGCTCTCCAAGTATTGTTGTTTCACTCCCAATTGCAAACAGAAGAATAATGTCCTATATCAATAGTGTCATTTTGCCTCAATTCAGGTGTTATTTTATATTTGGAAAATCTTAGGCATGATGAAAATTTTGGAAGAAAAAGGACTAGACTACTCAAGATGCGTTATTAGGTTACAAAATCCTACCTAGCTGTCACTATTCAAATAATAAAAGGAGAAGAGTCTTCCTAAAACACTCTCAAAGGGGAGAGAAGCAAGAAGGAGCAGAGAGGTAGAAAGACGAAAATTCTTGTTTTAGTCATCATCTTCAACCTTTGCTAGTCAACAACAGTGATTCTATTCATACTTTTGTTATTTCTTCCACTATGAGGAATTGATTTATTTCTTTCTAGTTAAAAAATAATTGAAATTAGTTTTTAGAAAATTTTGAGACTTAATCGATTATATTGTTCATTAGATTCTTGAGTATTCATTTATATTGTAAATTTATTAAAATGATTATTTATTTTAATTGAATGTGTAAGAGGCCTAAATTCAATCTAAAAAATATACAACCAATTAGAATTTTAAATCTATAATTGTTTAAAGGTTCTAAAATTTGTGGTGAAATAAAATTTATGCTATAAAAATATATGATTTAATTAAATGAACCAAGTTTGTGTGTTTGTTGTCTAAAATTAGTAATCCTTTTAATGTTTAATGTTATTAATAAATTAAATTCTAAGAGCTTGTTTAGAGTTGTTTACGGGTAAGAGGAATAATTCTAATGGCCACTGACAAAATGAGGAAAGATAGATTGTTAAAACTTGTTAACAATCATAACCAATTTATTTAGGAGTTAAAGAAGTTAATTCTTGTATCAAGGATCAATTTGAAAGGATTTAACTAAGATTATACCTTTAGTTAGATACTTATTTATTATTAAATATTTGTTTATTTTAATTATTTTATTAGTTAAGTTTTAATTTACTTTATTTCAATTTCCAAAACCCCTTCCATTTATTTCTTTTGTTAACTTAAAAACTGATAAATCAACCTCATTTCTATAGAATATGACCTTAATCATCATTATTTATAAGTCATTTAATTTTGTTAAGAGTAGGAATTCATGACACCCACCACGATTAAATTAAATAAACATATTTAGATAAAGAATAGCTTTAATTAATTATGCTATAAATTACAACCAACTAATTGTCTGTAGAATATAAACCAATAATCTCTCATTTATATTAAACCAATATCATGATAATCATATTACATTCAAGACAATGATTTAGTGACAAAATTTTATAAGATTTTTTTAGTGATCACTTACTTATACCTTACAACTTTCATCTCAATTATTATCACAATTAAAAGAAAATGAATATATATGTATCCTTAAGAAAATCTTAATTCCTTTTGAATGCTTAATAGCTCTAATGTTCCATTATACATTACTGTATGAATAATGTAAAGAATTATATTAAATTCATTAAATAACTTCTTGATCTAAATAATCATTTTCACTAAGTGAAATATATGTTATGTCTATGTTAGCAATTGATGCCAAACTAGAATTTTTTTCAACTTACAATAATATTCTTCTATTTACAATATACATTAAGTAGGATTTACTTCTATTCTTACCAAACTCTAGTTAAAATCCACATATGGTTAAACTTAAATACCAACTTATACATAAAATAATAAATATCTTTAATATTCCATAGGTATCATATGTAGCAAATGTTAAACATCTTTAACATATTAGCTGTGTACCCTAAAATAGATAAACAACTTCTAAATCTTCTAAATCTTTTCTATCTTTTCTTTCAAAATTTAAAGTAATATCTTCTTATGTCTGCTCTTGAAAATATGGAGAATAACAGTATGACATTATATAGTCCAAGTAAGAAGTATAACTATACTTTTATTAACTTCTTTATAAATATAATAAATTTACAATCATTTTAAAAACAAATTCCTTGAATTATCGTAAAAGTGAATCTTTTAACTATCCCTTAACCTTTCCAATTATTTGATGGTGGAAATTTGGAATTAAGATTACAAGCCCAATTATTCACGATCGTTGTAACAATGGGGAAGGTGCAAAAGCTAAAAGAAAAGAGAAAAATCATTTAAGGTGTCCGATACCAACTTTATTCACGATCATCGTTGCATTGTGGAAGGTGCAAAAGTTAACGAGAAGAAGAAGTCATTTAAGGTGTCAGGTATCAACTTTATAAACAAATCCAATGTCGATAACGACAATCCAAAGTGAATCTTTTGCAGATTTTGGTGGTCCAATCAATAAATTGAAAGACTAAAGGTGCGTCCAATAATTTGTGTACTATCCAAAGTGAAATCTTTTGTAAATTTTGGTGGTCCAATTAATAATTGAAAGACGAAAACTGCGTCCGATAATTTGTGTACTGCTGCTTTGGCATATGGCCCAATGCAACTAGGGAGTCGAGAGACCAAAAGAAAAGTTTTTGATTTGAATACCTTTTATCTTGATAATCACGTACTATGACAATCGAAAAGTACATTCTACTGTCTTTACGCTTTTGGATGGCTTCTTAGCACTGTATCAACGTTGATTAAAGCTGACGTTACAAACCCACCATACATTGTCGATGCTTTAGTAAGTACAGTTCTCAGAACCCTTCACGAACGCAGTGCATGCCAAGGTCTCAATTTCTTTCTCAGATGACTACCTCCAAGGTTTTGAATATAAATGTAAAAGCTTGACCTTTCAAATTAACCTAAGCTACATTCGATCAGTTTTGTCTTTCACATGGCGAACAGCTCCTTGTTAATATCTGAACAAATTGAGGAGACCTGCAACAGCTACAACGAGATAATCACAAGCCTGCGAAAAGCTAAAGATTGGCCAGCTAACCATCTTTTGCTCTACAGAGGCTCTCAGGATGTCACCATCCGCGTGTGCTATTTCATATCCAGGTTATGCCATCATTTTTCCTACTAAGAAATCAAGATCAGGGGATGTGAAATTATATTATATGGTGAAATGATTATAAAAGTTGTCGTCTAGAATGTATTTCAATGTAATTGCAAAAATTAATTGCTAAAGCAATAAGTTGATAGCTCCTGTGATTGAATTAGTTAATCCCGAAATTATTTTTGAGGAAAATGTTTGAAAAAGTAGATCCTATATTTCGATACAAATAACAAATCAAGAGTTATAATTGCTATTATTTAAATTCATAAAACTTTTTTAAAAAATTTGATCTTAAATGTACACATTTCATAATATGTGAAGTATTAAAATATTGCAATAAAATTATAGAATGGTCTAATTATAACTAAATTTTTGTTTGTTTAAAAAGATTATAACTGAAATTCTAAAATCTAATAAAAGGAAAATTGTTTGAATTTTTTTGAAATATATATATTTTAAAATTAAAAAAGTGTAAAACTAATTACGTAGCTCTCAACAAAGTAACCATTAATTAACGAGAAATGATTTGAGTTTAAAAATATTTAAAGAAAACTTATTGCTACAAAATATGACTAAATTATATGTATCGAGGTTTTTAAAAGTAGTACAAACTGACAGTTTTGAACTAAATTTGGAACACCGACTTACAATTGGAGGCAGTATATAAATATTAAAAAATTCAATCAATCGATATTTATAGATTGATCGATCGAATTTTAAATTTTAAAAAAATATATAGGTTTTTTTTACCCATTAAAGTATTAACCTCTTAAGTTATGGACTTTTTTATTCACCCATTAATCTTATAAGGATAAACATGTTTTATAAAGGGCATAACCTCCTTTATTTATATATGAATTTTACTCCCTTTTCCTTGTCTTTTAACAATATGGGATTTGATAACTTTTAAGAATCTTATTAAAAAAAAGTCTTATCACATTCCATACACATTCCACGTTGTTAAGAGATAAAGAAGAGAAGATAATGTTAATATATAAATAAAAGAGTTAGGTGATATATAACTCATACATGACCTTATTCAACACTTATAATAAAAAAATGATGATTTTTAAAAATTTTCACTATTTCAATATAAAAATATTATATAAAATCTTTAAGACTTTCTTTTTATATATTAAAAATTTGATTTATATTCATTTATTTATTAAATAAAAAGATATTTTATATTGTTATATAAATAAAATATTTTTAAATATAAATAATAAAATAGAATAATATTTAATATAATTAATATTTATTAATTGATTATCAACGAATAATATATTTTATTTATATTACTTAATGTTGTAATTTATTTGAAAAATATGTTAAAATTGGTATTCATGAGTATAAATATCATATGGAAATTGTATTATATTTATTATATTAATTGAATGTTTGAAATATGTTAAAATTATATTCATAGGAGATGTATAATATATACAGGGACTATTTTGTAGATTTTATAAAATTCAATGACCATTTTATAATTTTAAAAAATTGATTAGTACTAATACAGTACTGTTTCAAAGCAAAAATCGATATCAGTATGATACCGATTTTTAAAACTATGCTACTTATGTCGCTCAAAATGTTCTTGTTTTTCTGTGGTATTTAAGAGCAAGATAAGGCCAAGGCTTAATACCTTGTCATAATCCCTTGATTTTGAACCAATTCAATAATTATTTTTATTTAAGATTAAGAAAGTTTTATACTCGAAAATAGTCAATTAAAAATTGATTAATAATCTTTTTTGTAATGTTATAAAAAAAATTTTCTCTTTTCCCTTTTGATGTGATTTGATACTCACCTATTATATAAAATGTCACGGTCTTCTCTTATTGAATTCTTTGATGTAGTGTATATGTCCTAGAATAAAAGTTGTATGAAACTCATTGAGAGAAAATCAAGAAAATCAAATTTAATAGCTTAGGAATAAAATTTTGAACGATAAAAGTAGCTACAAAGACATAATATGAATCCGCAAATTTGAAACTAGAAATAAAAACATCTTTTATAACAAATATATATATATATATATATATAACATTTTTTTTAAAACAATACATCAGTGATAGGCATGAGCAATAAAGACGTCGTTATTAGGTGCTATTGATCTATTGTCTTATTTTGAGATCATAGCGGCAATTCATACATATCACAATAGTGTCATTGTGGTTCATAACTCTTCTACTTATGAGGCTCGCAAAGTAAACCTATAACGGCACCTATGTCATAGTATATAACAATGCCATTTTTGATTTACTGTTGTGCTTTTATGGAAAAACTTGATCTCAAGTTTGAATGGATATTAAAATATAAAGGAGCCTCAAAAACATTAAATAAGGACAAATCCACTACATTAAATGTCTTTAAAATCCTCATACTATCAAGATGATTAATTATATAAGCATTATCATTTATTCGTCTAAGAATCCTATATAGGCCATGCCTCTTCAGTTGTAGTTTGTTGTATATTCCCATAAGGAATCAATTTTTGCACAAAAATACTATAACATGATCACCAACATTAAAAGTCTCTGACTGATTATTTTTCTCCAAAGCCTATTTATATCTTTAGTTAGCTGCCTTAAGTTTCTACTTTGCTTCTTTATGCACTTCCATACTTGCTCAATCATATGATTAGTTGAAATACTGATCCTCTTGCCTTAAGTAACTTGTTCAAATATATACTGTACTAAGGTGACAATAGAAAATAATGACTTATCCATCACATTGTGGATAGTATTAATATATACAAACTTTGCTTGTGGTAACATAAGGTCCCGCTACTTAAATTTGTCTAAACAAACATTATGAATCAAATTACCCATAATTCTATTAATTTCTTTGATTTATCTATCAATCTATTTGTGCATTACGAAATTAAAATTTAAAGAGGAATTAAATAGCTTCTACAAGGTATGTTAAAATTAGCTAAAGAGCTTACTATTTAAAATAAAAGGTAATAATTTTTAGTACTTTATGTAAAAGAAAAACTTCCTTAAAAAATAACCTAATAACTCCCTTCACATCAAAAGTTTTTTATGCAGTGAATGAAGTGTGCCATCTTAAAAAACCTATCAACTACTATAAATATCGAATCAACTCTCCTTTTTGTCTGAGGTTGTCTTAAAATGAAATCCATAGACAGTTCTTACTAAATATTCTTTGGCACTAGTAAAGACATATATATCCTAGTGTTCTTATATTACCCTTTTGCTCTTTGATAAGTGAGATACTTTTTCAAGAATCTATAAACATGTATCTTCAAATATGATCAATAAAATCACTCCTTAATGGTGGCTAATATCTTTTCCTAACTCAGATAGCCTACTAGACCTCTACCATGTAAGTCTTAAATCACTTGCTTCCTTAGGAATGTTCTAGGCAACTAGAATTGATTCTCATGCATCAAGTAGTCATCACATAAGTAAAACCCTCTAACTCAAAGCATCGACTACATAGTTTTAAACTCTTGACTTGTGTCTCAACTTGAATAGAATCTTTTGAATGAATTGACTCCACCTCGTATACATGTTACTACTAGTCCACTTTTGATAGCTCAAATACTTTAAGGCCTTATGGTTTGAGTACAACATGAAATCTTTAGTAATTATGTAGTGCTCTCAATTCTTAGGTGCTTATACCATTGAATAAACCTCCTTGTAATAAGTACTTCATTGCCTCCTAGCTTCAATGAGCTTTTTGTTAAAGAACATCGATAGCCTCTTTTCTTAGGATAGGAATGCTCTTATTCCCATTCCAATGACATCAAAATTAACATTAAATAACTTTTCAAAGTCTGATAAATCCAAAACTAACGTGATGCATGACTTCTTCTTTCGTAAGGCATAACTCATGTCTGCCTCTTCTCCCCAATGAAAATTTTCCTTCTTCAAACAATCTATTATAAGTACAACAATAGCGTTGAAGTTCTTCATGAATTTCTAAAAGAAGGTAGCTAGCCTATGAAAGTTACGCACTCATCTATATTGGTCAGTTTGGACCAATATCTAATTACCTTAATCTTAGAGTCTACCCGTATTCCATCTATAAACACTACATACTTCAAGAATAATAGGATGTCCATCATAAATTTATACTTTTTAAGGTTGATATATAGCTTTTGCTCCCTCAAAATCATTAGCACTTGCCAAAGATGTATAAAGTGATCCTCTTTAGAGTGACTATAGACTAGTATATTGTCAAAATAAACCACCATAAACTTGTTATTAGTCTCATAAAAGAATTGGGGCAGTAGATTATTCGAATGGAATTAGCAACCATTCGCATAGTTCATCCTTTATCTTGAAGGCTATCTTCCACTCATCTTTCAGTCTAATTCAGATTTGATGGTAGCCATTCTTTATACTTATCTTTAAAAACTACTTTAACTCTATGTAATCTACCTAACATATCATCTAGCTTGGGAATGGGGAACTTTTATTCGATTGTAATCTAGTTGATGGCTTTACTATCACTGCACATCCTTTTACTAACATCCTTTTTTAAATTTAAGAATGTTGGAACTATATAATGACTCATACTCCCCTGAATAAGCCCTTTTATCAACAACTCTTTCACCTTCTCCTTTAGGATTTCACTCTCCTTTAGATTTATCTTGTAATGAGGTATCTTTTATATCTTTACCCTTAGAATGAGATCAATATAGTGCATGATACCCTTTAGAGGTGGTGAGCCATCAAGGATCTCTTCTCATATCAACTCTTGGAACTCTTATAGGAAAGATCGTACCATCTTTAGGTACACCTCTGGTTGCAATCCTATCTCTCCCATCAACGTTTGCTTAACTACTAGAGTATGTATTTGCTTTGTCTCCTTAACTTGCTCTTCAAACTTTTGGACAATAGATTAGAATGCATTCTCTTCATGTGATGTTGCCTTGGTATTTAGGGGTATTTGTGGGAACTTCACCCTATTCTTCTCTAACCTATACTTGTTCTCCTACCTGAATGCTAAGCATCCACACCATATTATTAAGAACAAGTGGAAAACATCTATGTCAACTATATCACAATATACTTCATCCTTATATATACCAATTGAGAAAGGTACTTTACACCTCTTTATTACCTCAACCTTATTAGCTACTACTTTGATCCAGCCTAACGTATATGGATGAAGATGCTTCTCCATTAGTAACTGTAATCTCTATAAAGTTTCTTTTTTTTTTATGATGTTCTTATAGCTCCCATAATAAATGATGACACCAAACATCTTGCTATTAATAGTACACTTAGTGAGAAACAATAGGTGTCTTTGTGTTTGGTATTCCCATTTAGGAGCCAACATTGCACTTAAAGTACTTTCTACAGCTCGCTTGGCTTATGGGTTTTCAGCCCTCTTCACTTCATTGTCTAATCCCTTTACCATTGTATACTTTTCAATATTGTTATCCTCTTGATAATGACTATTGTCGGCATTATTTCGTGAAGCGTATGAGCTTAGGCCTCTCAGTAGAGCCTGTAGTTTTAAAACTCTCAAAGCTTCTATTAGGCCGGTATGGCACCTAAAAGGGGGTGAATTAGGTTTTAAAACTATTTATCTTAGTTGATTAAGATACACAAGATGCGGAATCTTATATAACAAAAACTAATTAACAAAAAACAATAAATCAATATAATAAAATAAGTGCGTAAAATTAAAGAAAAAGGGAGAAAGATATACACTGGATGTGTACTAATTTGAAGCGGTCCACTTGCCCCTACGTCTAGTTCCCAACATCACTATTGAGATGATTGCACTATTTTAATAAAAAGTACAATGTTCAATCTTATAATCATTTTTAAAGCTTAATGATAACCTTTCACTCAATTTCTTTCTCCTTAGGCTAAAATATAACCTCTCACACTCACAAGAACAATTTTACAAAAACAATGCTCTACTTAACTTTACTTGGTATATGAAAGAGACTAAATAGAATGAATGCATAATCACATAGTGCCTCACACAAGCATACTGCACAACACACACACACACTTTTCGAACAAATTTGATTTAAAAACACTTTGTATATCACTTTGTACAAACCTACTTAAACACGATTAAACACACATTATTTACACTCATTAACTAAGCCAATAGTTGTTGTACAGTTGTTATAAAATCAATTAGCCATTATGTTTAACAAGTATAATAACATTACAATAACTAATGCTTTTGACCACTGTATAATTTGTCAATTCTTGAATTTATGCTTCATCTTTCTTAAAATTCGGCCAACCTATAGGCAAGGTTCGATCGATCGATTAACTAAAGACTATCATTCGGTTTAATGATCTTCCCATTCGATCAACCAATCTAAGCAGACCAACTAAACCAACTGCTTCAGCCCTAAACTAATGTAAGCTTTAAACCCAATAACCAAATAAACAAACCCAAAACAATAAGATTTCATTTTATGCATTTCAATCCAATTCCTTATCAATAGGCTTATCCACATTCAATCACACAAAAATCTCTTGATTATTCACCTAGATGAATTTTCTAAATTATGTATGCATGAATGAGAAATTAAAAGCCTTTTAAGTAACCAAAATAAAATTAAGAAAAATTTACACTAAAAAGAACATAAGTAAACTTATTTAAATTAAATTGATTTTCCAGGCTTTGAGTCTTCATAAAATTCCATTTTCCACTTCGAGACTCTTTGAGTGATCAAACTTAAACTTTGTTTATACCTATCTTTCAACATAATTAAAACACAAGCATTAGCAATATGTTTTGTTTTGTCATAACCAAAATAAGGTGGAACCTCCCTTGGTTCAACAATCTCTCCCTTTTTGGTGATGACAAAACCGAGTGATATTATAAATGCAATATAAACATTATATCAAATAATTGATAAACTCCCTCTAAATATCTCAGGGTCAAGGAATAATAATCCATCACACATTCTGAAGTTTAAACTCAATAGCATAATTATCACAATCAAACTTTAAGTATGAACTTCGTACTTATACAATTTCAATGTCAAACACTAGCTCTCCTTAAATTATGCATTAAAAATTTATGTAATAAGAAGGATATACTCCCCCTACATCGACCATAATTTCACACACACATTTAAAAACATAATATCACGTAGTTCTCTCCTCTTTTTTTGGAATCACCAAAAGGGCTCACCAATAATACACTCAGACATGTTAAAACTTCAAACAATATGTCTAAGCACGTGACATGAGATAATAATAATTATTAGGTAAGTAAATCATAAAAAATATCACACGAAGAGAATTATTAACCAAAATCCTTTAAATGAAGGAGTCAATGATATAAATGGGTGAAAGCAGTCATACAACAGGAATAAAACATCAAAAGTCAACTAAAAATGATATAGAGTACTACCAGCATTCTGATGGAGACAGAGTAGGAAGTCCAAAGAGAATCTCGCAAAGTAAAGCATTTTATGCATCCATCTGACTTGTCAAATGATCAACATTGCGATGATGGGAAGCAATCTCATACTTAGTATTGTAAGAAACTAGAGGAGGCTAAGTTATCTGTAAGAGCAAGTCTAACTGATGTAACCTCATCATCAAGGTGAACAAACATGGTGAGACTCGAGGCAGGAGTAACATCATCATCAACTGAAAGAACAGGAATAATGGAACAGTGCTATTACTGATAAGGTCAAGTCATATGACTATCAACAATTTAAAACCCATGCGCTTTAGAGAATTTTGATCAAAAAAGGAGTAAGACTCAAAGTCATCTCCTATGGGAGGGATATGAAAGTGCTAGAAGATGTGATCAAAAATAAGAGAATGGGGAATATGCTGACACCTTTTCATGGAACGGAAATGGATCACATTATGCAAGATGAAATCACCTAAGTGGGTTTTCTCACTAAACATGATAGTTGGAAGAAATCAAAGATCATCATATCCTAAGTCATTGTAATGACCACTAAAGGAGACAATGTTGTGTTTAATAAACAAATGGTGGAATTTTGGTAAGCTAGTCATAGGCTACCAAATAATAAAATTACATAACCTATCTATTTAAGTAGTTAGGGCAAGTTAGGGTCGATTCCACAAAGAGGTAAAGTAAATTGCTATCTCTAATGTTGCCTAAAAGGAAAAAAAAAACCCTTGGAATCAAGGAAGCTAAAGAACTAAACTAAACAACTCAAAAGACAAACATAAAACACATAAGATAAAACTAAGAACAATGACAAAGAAATGGGCCGAAAGTATCATCGGGATTTATGAATGACTATTGATCCTCAGATCTAGATAAACGGTACTCTAGCTATGGTGTTAGCCTATAGGTTCGAATAAACTCTCAAACCCTCAGTTCCATTAACTTAGGTAAATCTAATAAGTTCTAGAAATACCCTGATTTCCATCTATGACCTAGAAAAAGCTCAAATTTAATAGTGAAGATGCCTTAGGCGCTAAGAAACCACTAACTTAGGCCACTAACTCACAACCTCAGATAGTGTAACCTAAAGATATAGGACCCTAGATTATTTGATTAACTATCCTAACAAATTCAACTAATCTATTACTACTTTCGAAAATCTCTAGGACTATTACATATCACAGGCTTAATCCTAGTTTCAAGATTAGGAAATTACCTAAGGGTTGATCAATCATAAGGATAACACCTAATCCATGGCATTTAATTAAAGTCCCAAACCAACCTTAGTTTTAAAATACCAAATTAAACAAACTCAATTCATATTCTCACAATTAATCATTCTAAATCCTTCCTACACCTTCAAGTCCCTAAGACACTAGCTCAACATAACTAAATTAAGCAAAAGAACAACTAAATAAATAAAACTCATACTAAAATAAAGGAAATAAAAGCTAGAAAATATAGAACCAACTAATAAAAACTGTAATTCAACCTAATATAAGCTAAATCCAAACTAATTAATAATTGACTACCCTAAAATTATCAAAGCTCAAACAAATTAAACTAAAACAGAAAATGCAACACGCATAAAATAAGCTAACAACTAAAATTAAACCCATTCAAACTCAAAACACAATCATAAATTCAATATTAAAGCATAAACTAATCAAGAACATCACAAATAAACAAAACCCAAATTTAATTAACAAAATAAATGTTGGAAAAATAAAAATACAATACTGAAAAATTAAACTACACATTTTATTAACGAAATATAAAGATTCAATAATAATATCTGGACAAAATAATGAAATACCGAAATAAAGAAATAAAAATAGTAAATGCAGTAAATATTATCCAAAAACTATGAGTATTAAGGACTAAAATAGAAAATAAATGAGCAGAAAATAAAAAGAACAACAAAATCTGTATAAAAGACCCTAAATCTAAACAAAAGAACCTAAGAAACTAAGTAATAATGAAAGAGACAGCACTAGACTCCTTCAAGTCTGGAACACGCTGGTTTTATATATTTATGCTGCTATAATACAACACGATGTCTTGCATTATTATTTTTTTCACTGTCTGAAAGTAAAATGGTGTCGTTTAAGGCTTGGAGGCGTTGTTTTACTCCTTGAAATTTGGCATAATAGACCTCTAATCGCCTTTTCTACACTAACTCCTCCTACGCACCTCCGATAGTCATGAAATTTTGTATGCAGGTTCCTTACATGATGATCTTGCTCACCATAAAATTTTAAATTAATCTAAGCTCTAAAGGTGCTCCTAATACATCATCAAATTCACCTAGACTAAATCTGGAGTTCAACCGAGCTTGTCTTGATCTTTTCTTTGTAAACTCTTCATGGCTTGCCATATGGATTTGAAATTTAGTGTGTAACCTCATATCATGATGTTCTAAGTCCTTATATTTGGTGTGGAATCTCATATCATAATGTTCTAGGTCCTTAAATTGGTTCCACACCAATTCTAGTTCCAAATTTACTCTAATTCTGCTCAAAACATGGCCCTTTCAACTTGTATTTGTACCCTAAGGTCAAATTTACATGTAAATGTAAAAGGAACACAAATTAAGCAACAACAAAATATGGATGAAATGGCATTGTAACACATATAGAAATACTATAAAATGCATCCCTATCAAATTTAGGGATAACTCTCAAGTTCCTTTCTCGATTTTTCTATTATAACTTACTTTCTAACTCAAAAATGATTTTGACTCTCTTGGCTAAGGTGTGAGGGGCATCACTAAACTTAGACATACAATCATAATCAGAGAAGACAAGGGGAAAAGAAATCTCTAAGATAGTGTTTATCAAGTCTCTAGTAAGATGAATAGACACATTTTCTAGTATAGATAAAAGAATATAATCATCATTTTCTTTAACTTCCTTAAGGTTGTAATAAAAAAAAGCTTGATAGTAGTGGGGAAAATTTTAGAAGAAAGAGTAAGAAAGGGCTCCCATTTTCCCTAAAAATTTCTAGTTGGTTAGGAGAAATAATACGGCTTTCAAAGATCTTCCTAGAAGTATAATCCTAAAATTGTTTTAAATCAACATCTAGGTAGTCATGCCCTCGACTAGCTTGGGATCCCCTACTCCTAGAACAATTATATATAGAAAACATATTAACTTTAATTAATTAAAATTTTTCCTTAAGAACAAAAATTAGGAAAAATAATAATTTAATAAAAAAGATCCATTTGAAGAAGTAATCACTTCAATTAAAATAGTAACTAAATTTCAAAAGTTTTAACATTATAAAAACAATTTTAATTAAACAAAAAAATTATAAATCTTCAAAGAACTGCATTTGAAAATTTGAAAAAAATGGAAATTGTCATAAATAAATGAAATTGATTAAACACAATCCTTAATTGAGCTTCTAATTGAATTTTCAAAAGATCAATTACATGAAAAATCAACTATTTTGACTAAAAATTTGGATAAGCCCTATCAACCATAACTAAAATTGAGGAAAACAAAAATTGAGCACAATTGAGTGAAATTGATTGAACAATTACTTTAAGTTAATACTCAATTGAATTTCTTAAAGATAAATTTCACCAAAAATTAATTAAATTGGCCAAAAAATCAAATAACTCCTAAACATTAAAACTAAATTTGAGGAAAATTTTGGGAAAAATAGATGCAATTGATTAAACAAAGACCTTAATTGAGCATCTAATTAAGTTTTCAAATGATTAATTTTTATGAAAATCGCATAATTTGGTTAGAAATTCGAACAAAGACTAGAAATTGAATATGAAATTAAGGAAATTAGAAATTGAAGGCATATAAATGCAATTGGATGTCCTAGATCCTTAATTATGCTTCTAATTGCGTGAAAACATGAGTAATTTAGGCTAATTTCTCAATTCAATGCAAAAGAATCAAAATCCCCAATTCTGGAAAATGTAGAAACTTTAAACCCTAAAATTTCAACAAACTAAACGAAAAAAAGTGAAAAGATTAAAGGGATTTTGCTTGGGAGAGTTATCAAAAGCAGCAAAGTTGTTTTCAGGTGCCTGACAACTTCGTCGAAGATAAAGATGTTGGCATAGACATATTCAATGTCAAAGAGATCAAGACATAGAGATAAGTCGACTTCAGGCGAGAAAGGGTTTTTGAATAGACGAGGAAGCTTTAAGGAATCTCAGGGATTTTTTTCTTGAGGCTCAAAAACCAAATAGGAGGAGAGGGGAGCTTATGGGTTAACAAAAATGGTGAAAAAGAGAAAAGAGAAAGAGGGAGAAGCAAATGGCCAAGGAGTGCGACAATTTTAACTATCGATTGACCGAACTAGTATATCAGTCAACCTATATTCAATCGACCTAACAACTATCGACGATTGACCAAACAAACTGAAAATGTGCATAAGTCATCGTCTTTTTTGTTGCCTTTACTTTCTTACTGCTTTTATAAGCTTTATTACTTCGAGTGTGCGAGTGAAACACTATGAGGGGTATTGAGGGCTGAAGTCTTACTTAAGCGAACCTAAGTGAGACTGCAGTACAAGGGTATTGGTGCCAATCTTCTGTGAAAGATCGAGTTCCAAGGAGGCCCCTGTATCAACTAGTATCAGAGCCTTATTTTCATATGGCGGGAGGCAGCAATTTATAGGACCAATTCCTGAGGGAAAGGAGGACGTCGCATCCTATCAATCATGATTCGAGGCGATGGAGGATCAAATTCGATAGTTGCAACAACATATTTACTAATTGTTAAAGGCGCACGAGGAGTCTCAATTCGAAATCACTGTCCTAAGGCGGGCTGTTGTATCACAAGAGGTAGGTCGGATAGAAAGCTCTGCATCTCAACTTTCATCCGTGAAGATGCGCGAACCAAAGGTGTTCGAGGGCGTGCGGGACGCCAAGGTGCTAGAGAATTTCTTGTGGGACATAGAGCAGTACTTCGCAGCTGCTAGGGTACCCGAAATTGAGAAAGTCAACGTAACAACCATGTACTTGGATGGGGATGCCAAGCTCTAGTGGAGAACGAGAATCTCTGCCAAGATCAGTGCTGGTAAAACTCCTGTGGACACATGGGCGAAGATGAAGAAAGAGTTAAAGGATCAATTCCTTCCATTAAACATTTCTTGGCTTGCAAGGGATGCCTTGAAGAAACTGAAGGACTAAAAACAACAACTAAAAATAAAAAATTGAAGTTGAATCAAACAACCCCTTAGTTTTAAAAACACTGATCAATAATGTAGTGGTATTAGCTTTTGTCCTAAAATATTGACATCGATTCTGGAGAATTTTTTAAAACTATAAATGCTTTTTAAATTTTGTAAAATTTACAAAATAGTTTATGTATACATATTATGCATCTTCTATAAACATAATTTTATCATGTTTCAAACATTCAATTTATACAATAATTATAATATAAATTTTATAGCTATCAATATCAAATTTTCATATATTTCTGAAATAAATCATAACCTAAAATAATATAACAAAAAACAATTATTAAACCATTATAACTTAATATTAATACATCAAAACAATTATTTCTTCATTTTTATTAATACTAAATTTAATCTATTTCTCAAATAAATATCAACATGATCATAATATAACAAAAAGAATAGAACATTAAATCATATCAAACCACATCACTAAAGATTAATAAATAAGAACATTATCATATAATAAGAATAATACCTAGAATAATAAATGCTACAACTTAAATCACTATCTAGCACAAAAATTCCATAAAGTGGAATTGAGACCTAAAACAAAAATATTAATAGTTAGCATATATAAAATTTAACATATACATCAAATACAAATAAAAAGAGAAGAAAAACATGAAAATATATTAATCTTCATTCTCTAGGACAATATCAACTAAAATCAAATTGGATCTACCTATCATTTGGCAAAAAGTTCTTATTATCGAGGGGAGGCTACCCATTAATAGCTGTAAGTCTTATGGCACCTAAGAGGGGGGGTGAATTGGGTATTAACACTTTTTCGCAAACTCAAACTAGCAATATAAAACAATTGGGAAACTAGATGCAATCACTGAACCAAGATTCAACCTAATATGAAATGCTAATGCAA
>JAOXYD010000008.1:21247578-21269268 GCA_028565735.1 Pinacopodium congolense | reverse complement strand
GTTTAGTAAACTATCAATTAGATCCCTATAGTTTGATAAACTATCAAATAGGTCCCTAAAATTCTAAATTCTTTTCATTATTAATCCAGTGCGTGGCACTACGCGGACATATTACGTGACACTCATTAGTCAGAAATAATGATGGGACTAACGGTGAAAGTAATTTGAAACTTTATGGACTTATTTGATAGTTTTGAAACTATAGAAACCTAATTGATAATTTGCCAAATTACAGGAATCTTGGGTAAAATTAACCCTAAATTAAAAAAATTTTAAAAATCAAATAAGTCATACTAATATTTTATTTTTTATAAATTCAATATCTATAATATTGCATATATATGAGAGTAACACAAATATATTTTTATAAAAATAATATAATAACAATTACTTTAAATTGAAAATTTTTTAGATCGATTTTTAGATTAGATTATCAATCATTTATTATGCAAATTGTATTATTATGCAACCTATTTAGGTTGATAAACTAAACATCAATCTAAAAAAAATTTCAATTCAAAGTAATTATTACTATATTATTTTTATAAAAATATATTTATGTTACTCTCATATATACGAAATATTATAAATATTTAATTTGTAAAAAATAAAATATTTGCATGATTTATTTGATTTTTAAATTTAAATTTAATATTTTATTAAAAGAACACAATATTTACATCACATATTTCTTTAGTTATCAACAATTTTATTTTAATTGTTAAAATAATTCATTAATTGAGTTTAATATCATTTAGGTCCTTATAGTTTAATAAACTATCAGTTAAGTCCCTATAGTTTGATAAACTATCAAATAGATCTCTAAAGTTCTAAATTCTGTTCATTATCAGTCCAGTGCCACGTGGGTGGTGCCATTCCGTTAGTCAAAAATAATGGAGGGACTGACGATGAAAGTAATTTGAAACTTTAAGGATTTATTTGATAGTTTTGAAACTATAGGGATCTAATTGATAATTTGCCAAATTATAGGGATCCTCGGTGAAATTAACCCTAAAAGAAAATTAGAAATAAGTTTTCTAATTAATAAACTAGTTTGTTTAGTTAAAAGAAAATTAGAAATATGTTTTCTAATTAGAATAAAATTAGAAAGTTGTTTTTTAAATTACAAAAAACTAATTTGTTTAGTTGAATGACATTAGAAATAAAATTTCCACTTAAAAACAAGTTTGTGCTATCCCTATTACTCCTATAAATTGTTTTATACTTCAATGCTACGTGAAATATTGTGGATATACTCTGCTTATCAAATTATTTGTTATTTGATTACTTTCATATGCAAAAATATGTTTGTGAGAGATGTCTTCTAAAAAAAATAATTTATTTATTTGAAAAGCATACATTTAAGTAATGCATTACTTGATAACTATCTTATTCATATAGTATATTTATCTGAACATTACGATACATATCCTCTTGTATTGGTTGTAGGAAAGCATCTTGAAAATGAGAATACCAAGAGTACCATACATGTCTGAAAGAAGACTACGTATCGCCAGCTTACTGAGACAATTGGATGATTAACGTATGCAACTAGAACAAGATCTAAAGACGCATGTGTCAAGTGTCTACGTAATGATTAATGAACTTAGACGTTTGGGATATACTGGCTTCTTCAATGATGAATTTTGATACATTATATATTACATAAAACATTATTGCCTACTGAAGGAAAGTTGTCGATGAGAATATGGGAAGTTCATCAATGAAACTCTATTTTCATTGTGGTATAAATGTTTTTAGTAGAGCATAGAAGGATGGAAGTGTTAATGGGTGATTTACATTGATTTTAATGTATGATTTGCTATGTTTTTGCTCATTTAATGCATGAAATGTATTAAGTAGGAGCTATTTTTGTTAATTTCAAGTGCATAATGAGTTTGGAGCAAAATTATAGGAATTTTGGAGTGAATTGGAGCAAATTGAGGCATAAAGGATGAAATTCCTAAAGTTAAATGGTGGTCTACCTCAATATAAACAATGTCATTGAAAAATGAATCAACCTACCATTGATGTTCGAATCAAAGAGTTAAACGATGGTTCCCAATTAGTTAAATGGCGTTGCTTAATAGCAAGACACTCATTGTTTAAGTCACTATTATGTGTCATTGTTTTTTACTATTTTTAGGAGCCAACTTGACAAAATCACTCTCAAACCATTCTTAAACCCTAACAGCCTCTTGTAAAACATTTGAGATCATAGTCTCCATATACACCATATAGCTAGGCTTTGTCTTCTTTTCTTTTCCAACTTATTTCTTCAATTTAATCTGTGTTTGTGGGAGCTTTCAAGTGGCAATTTAATGTAGAAATCTTTAAGGAGTAATCATCTTCTTATTGGTTATTTGGATTTCTCGTTTTAACACTTGCATAAGCTCTATTTTGTTGATTCATTTAATAGAAACCTTGTTTATGACCATAAATCGTGTTCTTTTGAAGAATATGTGTGAGTAATTTGTTTTTGGCTAAGGTTAGAAGGAAGATTGGTTTAGTTTAGATTTAGCTAATCGATTTTTATCTTAATTGAATGCTTATTTTTCCTAATTTAGTTTGATAACCTAGATTAGAGCTTTAAGTAATTAGATTCCATAACCATTAATGTTTAATTTCTGAAAAATAAATTAGGTAACATACTTGAAAATAAAGTAGACCAACTTTAGGGTCTTGTGTGAGGATTCCCAAGATTAACGAACTTAATTTTATGCTTTTTTAAATTAATGTCTTTTATTCCAAATTATTTATGAACCATATAGGTAATTCGAGTTTAAAAGAGAAAAGATGTTTCCATGAGCATTAGTTGCATCTTGTTTGAATGAAGTAAAGCCTAAATCAATCGTTGCCATTGATTTTAAGGAATTAACCCATCGGAATCCGATGCCTTCATTTTTTATCCCTTGAAAGTTTAGTCGCATTCTGTTCATAGCTTGCATTTTGCATATTTCATTTTTTACTCGTTTTAATTCCCTTTTGAATTAATTAAATCTTAGTTATCTGAACAATTGCGCATTGTTTAATTTAATATTTTTACACGTTGGTCCCTTGGGTATAAGGCTCATTTCTTACTGTGTTTTATACTACTTGTTGATAAAGTTTGGTTGCCTTTGGTTTAGTTTAGGGTAGAATTGCAGTTATTTGCTTTTATTTATACCATAACAAGTTTTTGGCGCTGCTGTTAAGGATCTTAGTTGTAGGATATTAGGTTCAGATAGTGTTGATTTTCTTAGATTTATTTATTGTTTTATTTACTTATTTACTTATTTTAGTTGATTATTTGATTGCTTTGCTTTTAACGTGTTTTATTTCATATTTTAAGTATTTTTTGCCTTCTTTTTATGTGTTTTTATCTTATTTATACACACTAGAGGTTAAAAGCCCAAGAGCTTATCACTTGATATTGAGATTGAGAAAACTGCTCGAAAATTATGCAGGGAAGCTAAACTAGCCTAAGAAAGTAATGTAGAAGAAGAAGAGTCCAAAGAAGAGCAATTTGTGAGTGAGACACAGTTTATAGAGATGGAGCGTTAAAAGGAATAGATTATGCAGCATCTTGAAGAAAGAAGGGAATTGACCATAAGGTATAATAATTGACCCATTTCCAGTATTGTGAGACCTAGGGTTATAGTAGCGAATTTCAAGATTTCCCACAGTATCATATCTATGGTTAATGTATCTTAGTTTGGAAGATTACCCTTAGAGGATCCGAATAGCCATTTGGAGACTTTTCAGAACAATTGTGATTTATTCAAGTAGAATGGTGTTTTAGAAGATGTAGTGATTGTTCTCCTTCTCTTTAAGGGATAAGCGAGAGCACGATTAGTCAATTTGTAGCAAGAGTCAATCACTACATGGGATGAACTAAAGGAGCTATTTCTACCCAAGTTTTTCCACCTGTTAAGGTTGACAAGATAAAGAAAAAATATCACCTCTTTAACCTAATTCAAGAAAGAAAAGTTTCTATGAGATTCGAGAGGGGTTCAGAGATATGTTAGCACGATGTCCTATTCATAAGTTATCTACATGGTAGCAAGTTAATACTTTTTATATAGGAGTGACACCATTAACTAGAATTACGATATGTGTAATAGTAAGGGGTAGCTTGATGAGGAAAACACCAGAGTAGGCTTATTGGTTGGTTGATGGGATGGCCATAAGCTGTTTTTAGTACCATATAGAGAGGTATCCCAGAAGACTTACATAGGCGCATGTAATGGGTAATTCAGTGGCCTTATCAACTTAGATGGAGGTTCTTACAAAGAAGTTGGATAGTCTGATGTAAAATGTAAATAGAGGAGTGAACTTATCGATAAGGAGTTGTTCTATGTGTGAGCATTATGGTAGAAATTTTCATCCATCATCAGAATGTCAGATTAGGAACTCTTTTGCATATGAGTAAGAAGAGGCCCATTATGTGATTACAATAGGTAAAGAGGGGATCTATTTTCGAACACATATAATCCAAGGTAGAGGAATCACCTCAACTTCTTTTAGAAAAATGATCAGATGGTACAACTATAACTATCTAATATTCAAAGATTATCACCTCTAAGTTTCAAGGCTTCCACTTCTATATTATTAGAGAAATCCAACCTTAAAGAACTACTTACAAATTACATCTCCAACACTGAGGTTAGGATGTAAAACCAAGAAGCCTCTATAAAAAATTTAGAAAATCAGATGAGCCAGATTGTAAGTTTATTAAAGGAGAGGACTTCGGGTTAATTTTCTAACACTACTGAGGCCAACCCAAGAGAGCATGCAAAGGCAATCTAATTATGAAGTTGTAAACAACTGAAGGAAGTTGAGGAGAAGTAGAATGATGAAGAAGTAGGGAAGAGTGAGGAAAAAGAGAGTCAAGAAGAAAGTAAGGAAGAAAAGGAAGAACCAACTACAAAGAAAGACCGTCTTAGGTTCTTTGTTGACCCTATGACTGATCCTATAAGACATCAGATCCTTTATCCTCAAAGGCTTAAAAGTAAACAATTAGATAAGTAGTTTGGTAGATTCCTTGAAATTTTTAAGAAGTTTTATATTAACATTCCATTTACTAAAACTATAGCACAGATGCCTTTTTATGCTAAGTTCTTAAAGGAAGAGGAGACTTGAGGGGTATGCAACAGTGAAGATAAATGAGAAGTGTTCCACCATCTTGCTAAAAAAGTTGCCATCAAAGCTTAAGAATCCAAAGAGTTTTACTATTCTTTACACTATTGGTGATTTACACATAAATAGGGCTTTGATAAATTTAGGTGTGAGTATTAACCTGATGCTTCTTTCCATTTGTAGGAAGTTAAGGTTGGCAGAGCCAAAACCCAATATTATTTCACTCCAATTGGAGGATAGGTCTATCAAATACTCGAGGGGGAGTCATCAAGGATATGGTCGTAAAGGTAAATAAATTCATCTTTCTGGTGGACTTTTTAGTCTTTGACATACAAGAAGACAAAGATATCCTCATCATTCTTAGGAGATCCTTTATTGCTATAGCAAGGACCATCATTAATGTCTAGTAAGGGAAGCTCATCTTGAGACTTTAAGATAGATGTATATTCTTCTAATATTGATCATTCTTCTATTGTTTATATAGGACTATTGATAGCTCATCTCAAACTACCAAATAATAATACCCAACTAAACCTTACAATGTAATAGATGAAAAGTTAGGGATGAATCTCAAGGAGATAGAATGTTACTACTATTTCTAATGTTGTAAATACAAATTAAAAAAAACCCTTGAATTGATGAAAGTTAAACTAAGCTAAGCTACAATAAATGCAATCAAGAGACAAACACAAAGCAAAACATAAAAAGACTACTAATAATAACAAAGAAATGAGTCGAAGGTATCATTGGAATTTTCGGAAAACTATTGATTCTCGGATTTAGATAAAAGGTACTCTAGCAAAGGTATTAGCTTATAGGTTCGAACAAGCTCTCAAACCCTCAGTTTCCCTAACTTAGGTAAATCTAACAAGCTCTAGAAATACCCATATCTTCACTATAACCTAGAACAAGCTCTCTAGATTTAATAATGAAAACACCTTATATACTAAGGAACGACTAACTTAGGTTACTAACTTGCTAAATCGGAAAGTGTAACTTGAAGATATAGAACCCTAGACTAGTTGGTTAAATATCCTAACAAAACCAACTAACCTATTGCTACTCTCTGAAAATTGATAAGGACAATAATGTATCACATGCTCAATCCTAGCATTTAAATTAGGAAATTACTTAAAGGATGATCAAACCTAAAGATAATACCAAACTCATGATATTTAACTAAAGTTCCAAATCAACCTAAGCTTAAAAGTGCCAAATCAATTCAAAGAAAACTCTATTATCATAATTAATTAACCTTTATCCTTCTTATATCTTCAAACCCTTTAAGAAACTAGCCACACATAACTAAATTAAGTAAAACAAAAATTAAATAAACACAAAACATAATTAATTAAAAGAAAGTAAAGGCTGAAAAATTTAAAACCCCAAATCAAAAACACAATTCTCCCAAGCCATGTTCAACCACTCTTTTTATAGGCCCAGGAAGCAATCTCCAGCTGTCACTTGAGTAGAGAGCTCCTTAAGGTCTTCCTAATGAGACACGTTGCTCTCTCCTTACTTGGCCAAGCACCCTCCTCTTTTTTGCTATCCACACCTGTCTTCTCTCTAGGCTATCGGCTCTCTCCTCTTACTTTCTTTTTATTGTCGTCTACTTTTGATTTAGGGCTACTTGTCTTGCAAGAAAAAAAACACCTCTAAGGCTACATCTTGTTGGATAGTAAGGGAGATCTTCTCTAAGTCATTTTTTCTCCTCTGTTCAGATGATTTTGTGTGCTACGTTTTACTCCTATCTCTAAGAACCAATGAGCTGCGTTTTTACTGGATTGGAGCCTGATCTCCTTTGATTGCTCTCCAAATTTGCTATCATTTAATGAAAAGACAACTCTCTTTTGGTTGCTCCAAGTGTTGTGTTTTGAATGGATGAAGTCACCAATGTGACTACCTTCCAAAGCACACATGCTTCTATTGTTTAATGTGTAAAGGGAGGTTCCTAATGCTGCCAATATGCTGATGTTTAATGCTTTTTGAAGTCCTCCAATTGGCTGTCATTTAGACAGCTTTCTTCATATGTTGCTTGACTTCTATATGTTCTTGTGAAGTTCTATTTTGATGGACTAATTCCATCTTGTTTTCATATTTTTCCTTTTGCTTTTCTTTATTTCTAAGCTAAAAAATCCTTTGGCTTTATGCTATAATTTCTTCATTTATGCTTTAATCCAAATTTTGTATTCCATCATTAAATCTACATGTAATATTAATAGGAACACAAAATAAGTAATTTAACACAAAAATAGGAATGAATTTAAATAAAAAATATATACAAATATAAAAAAATTCATTCCTATCAATTGTGATCCAATCCTTACCAAAAAACTAGGATTGTTTGCATTGGTCTTGTTTTAATTTAGTCTCTAAATGGCACATTAGCATAGGTTTTATTGACAAGAGATAATAAAACAAAACTTATTTATGGGGAAGGCTATTTAAAACCCTAACATTCTTGATCACAATATATATGGGAGATAGAAATAAGGGAAAGGATTAGAGTCCTTTGTTTTTTTTTTTTTAAATTTCGTCATAATCTTCTTTTTGGAGGGACTTTGAATCCCTTAAAATTTCCATTTCCCTTAGTTGTAGAAAGATGTTCAAAAACAGTTTTTAGAAGGTTGATTATTTTACCAGATTGTACCGTTTCTTTAAGAGAAAGTGTAGAAGTAGACTTTATAAGGGAAGCTCTTCTAACTAGGGTGTTTATCTTAGTAGCACCTTTGTAATTATTGAAACATTAACCTTAGCAAAAAATTTAGGGGTTTACTATTTATTAATATCTCTATTTAAGATGATAGGTTTATGAATATCTTCTATTAAATTAAGGGAGGTTTTAATCATTATTTTTAATGATGACAAAACATCTTATTTACTATTGCTTTTGTTTTGATGTGTTAGAAAGATTCCTTAATGAAAATTGTGTAAGAAAATATGGTGAAGCATAAAAAGTAAATTATCCAAGAAGTAAACTAACTAATGAAGAAACTAATATAGGTTCATAAGCTGGAGCAAGAATTAAAGGGAAAATCAAGTTATGGGATAAAGATCAAGGCTATAAAAAGAACAATTGAATCAGTTTAGATTTATATTTAGGTCGTAAATATTAATTTGATATTTTCAATTCTTAAAGGGATAAATATTTGCATAATGATATACATTTAGGATTTTTTGCTTGGAATGTTTGCATGATCATTACATTGCCTGTTGGGAAATATGCATTTAATGTTTCATAATCAAGAGGCATTTTGTGACAAATTTTAATGATAATTCTCTTAATGTGTCAAGATTTTTAATTAAGTTTTTGAATGTGTATGAGTCCAATCTTAATGAGAAAATGGCTTTAAGATGTTTTGAAATTGTTTGAAAGATTTTTAATTGTATAAGTTTTAGAAAAGTGCATAAAATTTTACAAGTTAAGTTATATATATTTTTAGTTTAATTTAAATTTCTTGATGTCTAAAATTATTTTATGAACTTTTAAAATTTAGTTGAGTCAAGTTTTTATGAAAAGAATGGCTTTGACAAGTTTTAAAAACTTTAAAAGATTGAAAGTTTTAAATAGTTAGAAAGACATATTTGCTTTTTTTTTAATCTTAGTTGAAAGGTATTGATCGTCAAAATCACTTTGGGATGTTTTGAAACTTGTGTAAATTAGTTTTGAAATAAAAAGAATGAATTTTAAAAATTTAGGAAAACCTTGAAAATGTTTTCAAATTTCGAAAAATTTTTAAAGTTCTTCAAGTTTCATAGCCCAGACATATTAAGGGTTTGAAGTTAATTAAAATATATTGGTCTTTAATATCACCTTAAGGATTTGTGTGCATTGGTTTTTAGGGGAAAGAAATGGTTTTGGAATGATTAGGAATCGTTTAGAATTGAGGGAATGGTTTGAAATTGAATTTAAATTGAAAGTTATGAAAATGTGCTTTATTTTGTATAAATTAAGACATATTGAGTTTTTGGATTTAATTGATAAATCTTGATCACCAAAAACATTATAAGAAACTTTTTAAAGTTGTTTTAATTTATATCTAGAAAAAATATAATTGTTTTGGGAGTTTTTGGATTGATTTAAGCCCTGCAGAACATGAGAATTAGTTTTACAGAACCATCGATTGACCAGTATATTATGACCTAGTCAACCAAATGAGTTTATTTTTTTGTTTTTTGTTTAACTAATCTTAAGGTTTGTCAATCGATGCCTTAAAAATAGGCATACTAGTTAACCAAATGAAGGGGTTGACCATTCTATGATACTGCTTGACCAGTTTTCTTCCAAACATATAACGACTAAATAAAAATATTGTGTAACAATTTTTTTAATGGGTCTAACAATTAGATAGAGTCTTTAACTACTTTTTGAGCATGGGAAGGCTATAAATACATTTTATAAGTGTTAGGGAATAATCTTTATGGACCTTGGTGTGTTTTGTGAAAGATTGAATGAGTTTTGATGTGTTTAATGAGTTGGAGAGAAAGAGTCAGGTTTTGCACTTGCATTCTTTAAATTCTTTATACCCCTTTGGGCTTTTATTTGATCAAAAAAGTTTTTTTTTTGTGTATGTTTGAGTGGAAATTGAGAGCTTGATTTTTAGGGCTTGTTTTTGGTATTTAAATTTATTGGAAAAAGGTTACTTTTCACCTCATTCAAAGTATGATTATTTTGGGTGGTTCACTTTAAAAAGAAGATTTTTTAGGGTTGCCCTTAACCCACATAAAGAATATTATTATAAGGGTTCATTTTCATCCTGAGAAAGATTTATTTAAGTAGTGAAACATCCAAAAAGTTGTTAGAGAGTCATTTCCCATTAGTAAGTTGATAGAACTATCACATTTATAATGTTGCATGCAAAATAATTTCTTTATGGACTTAAACCATGTCACCTAATGCCAACCTATTTGAAAAGGAGATGACTATATCCCACTTTCCTTTTTCTTTTACATGTGCACAATATCATCGCCTTATAACATTAAAGCAATCAACTCAAGCTCTTCCTTTATAATTAGAAAGCCATACTAAAGCTATTCTTATAAAATTCCTTCTTAGGTAAGATATTTTATACTGGTAATTTGGTTCACATAACATACATTGTACATAAATTAGGATCATTCAAGTATAAAAAATTTTAATTCATATAACCTATGATTTTTTATTTTTAATAAAAATTATTCCTTTAATATGCCATTCTGTAAATGTTTGGTCATTTCCATAATATCTTTTATTGGTGGAAAACATCATTTTTCAACAACAAAATCAATAAATCCGTACAAGGCAAGTTTACTATTTTATGACATTATAATTTTGAAATATGCCATATATGTAAATTAAATCAATGAATTTATAGCTTGTACACATCTACATATAAGAAAAAATGATAATAATGAAAAAAAAACTCTTGATCATTTTTTGAAAGGGAAAAAGTAACATTAAGAAATGATGTAATCTAAATCATTGTTTCTAAAGATATTTTTTCTTCAATATGCTTTATATTGTCAATGCCTAATAAAATATCTACCAAAAAATATATCTTTCTCTTAAATAAATATTTTTATTTAAATTTAAGTCATTTATAGGAAGTTTAAAGTTATTATAATTAATAAGGTATGTTAAATAGATTTTGGAAAAAATAATTTAGGATATAGTATTGTGTTTTCATAAAAGTTGTAGGTGTGGTTGAATTTTCTCAATGAAATCATTAGTTACAAAAGGCTAGCTTAGATTAGGTTTGATTGCTTCTGTGGTGGGAGCAATAGATTAAATCCAAGCATGATGTATAAGAGTTTTGCACATAATTCGTTTGGTTATAATGTTTGCTAGATTAATGTTGTAGATTTCACAGAAAATATTAATAGCTTATGCTAAAATGAAGTTTAGGAATTCTTGTACAAGTTTCCTTATAAGTCTTGTAAATAAGATCTTAAGGTACCAACAAAATGAAGATGATTTTAAGATAACGATTAAACTTATTAAAAAATAAAAAGATAAAACATCTCAATTCAATATTGATGCAAATATCACACAAGCATGACAATCTAATTAGGGGATCAATTTCATGTGCTTATTAGGCCAATTACAAGAGTTGGAGTTCAAGAAGTGTTGGAAGCACAAGTCCATGAAATTGAAACAAATTTTATGTTTTTAAAATCTATTGAACTAATTAAGGTCCCACTTAGGTTAGGTTGATGAAAAAAACACTTTGCCACTGATAGTTTTATTTTTTTTCATGTGTTAAAAAGATGTGATTGAGAAAAGGATGTAAAAATACAAATTGGAGCCATTGGACCTAAATTGATTATATATGAAGATCAAAGTGTTGAATGAAGGCTCCAAGTTAAAATAGTGATTTAAATAGGTTATGATTCTTAATTTTTATTATATTTCTTATCTTAGTCTTTCGAAAATATTTAATGGCTCAAAATCATGCACATGCATTCATATTTAGTCATATTTAGAGTTTCTTGCACATATAAACCTTGAATTTTCTAAATTAGTAGGAATTTTCTAAATAAACCTTGTGATTTATTAAAATCTTTTAGGGAACTAGTTTGAAGTGTGAGTATTAAGGTTTGTGAAAAAGTATATTTTTGATATGTTTTAGGAAGTTTAAATGTGTTAGAAAGTGTTAAATATGATAAAAACTAGTTTTTGACGAGATTGATTGACCAACATTAGGGTTAATGGTCAACTAGAAGGTATAACACAAATTTATCAACCAATGATTGGTCAAGTAGCGAGCTGGAGTGGTCTATCAATGTGCGGCAAATCTGTGGACAAACAGATAGTTTCTAATGGGAAAATGAGTGTTTAATGTTTTTTAATGTATACTAGTAGCTATAAACATCTAGTATTATCACTTATAAATAGGTGTCTTGTGATGTGTGTGATGAATCAAATGAATCCATAGAGCATAAACTAAGTAAGAAATGAATCAAGAACATCATGTGATCAATTTGAGTTATTTTAAAGAGTTTTTTAAAATGTTTTTTGTGCACTAAGTTTGAGTTATTAAGAGTCATTGTTTCTAAACACTTTGGTTGATCAAGTAAGTTCTTTTCTTATTGTATTGTTGTTGTGGGCTTATTGATATTAAAGTTACAAGGTTTACTCTTCACCCATGAAGAAGGAGTATGCTTGTATATGGGTTGATCTTCACTTGTAGAGAAGATTGATATAGTTAGATTTCCAACAAATGGTTAGAGACTGGACATAGGTATAGTTTGCACATCGAATCATTATAAATTTGGTTTACCCTTCTCTTCCCCATCTCTTTACTTTACAATTTAAGTTATGTTATGATTTTAATTCAATATTTTGTCACATATTATGCATTTGATATATGGTGAATTTTTCAATATGTTAAAGGCTTATAAATTTTAAGGTCACCTGATTTATCACTCCCCCTAAGTGCCATATAGGGCTAATAATTGGTATTAGGGCTAAGACTCATATAGACTTATTTCTAGCATAAAATTCAAGAATGGCATATTTGAACCTTTTAGAATCATCTTCTAGTCAATAGAGCCAAGAGTTTTCTTAATGTCTGAAAATATAAGCTTATGAGACATAGTTTTAAAAGGTCCTTACATCCTAATGAAACTTATATGAGATCAAAATTTTCCTCAATCAAAAGACGAGTGGGAAGCTAGTGACAAAAATTTAATATCACTGAATAGTAAAGCTATGCACATGTTTTATGCCTTATAAAGAATTGAGCATATTAGAGTATCCATGTATGAAACCACATATGAAATTTGAAAAACTCTAGAAATGGTGCATGAGGGTACGATCCAAGTAAAAGAGAGTAAGATTAACATGCTTACACATCAATATGTACTCTCCTATATGTTGCATGATAAAAATATTTTTTTTCAATGTATACTAGCTTTATTAATATTATAAATGCTCATAAAGCATTAGGTAAGAATTATACTATCATTGAATTTTTTTGAAAGATCCTAAGGTCCTTACTTAAGCCGTGGGAAGCTAAGATAATAGTGATCCAATAAGCTAAACATTTAAATCACCTACTCTTTGAAGAGTTGATAAAATCCCTTCCCATGAGATAATTAAGTTAGTATATTATTAAAACAAGTAAGGAGAAGAAAATGAGGTAACTATTAAGGGTATAGACTTTATTTCATATTGAGAGTACTTGAGAATGTTGGCTTCACCTATAATTTTAAAAGTGAAAGCTTTGTTTACATATATATAGGAGGAGCTTTGAATTTGGATGACGTTGATGAGTTTGATGACTTTTGAATTTTGAGTTTTATTCCTGATGATTTTTTATGTTTATGAGTTTATGATATAAGATCTTGTGATTATTGTGTTGTTTTTGACATTATATAAAGGCAGAGAAAATTTCAGTGATATTAAAGTAATATGTTTATTGAGTATTTGTTTTGGATGACTATCTTGATTTTAATGAGATTTTGATGATTTTTCCTTATAATGTATTTGAATTTATTAAAAGATGGAGAAGTTCGGTAATGCATTTTTATGTGATGCTTCATATATATGTTTTTGGTGATGTATGAATTTAAGGGGAAATCATTTATTTTTAAGGTTATAAGTAACTTTCTAATGATTCCAAAAAGGAGGAGAACTTGTGTGATATTAAAATAAGGGGGAGAAATATTGTTTTCTCCAATTTATATTTTCAAAATTTCACATGACTTTGTCATCATTAAAAAGGGGGGGATGTTGTTAATTCAAGAGAGGTTTTATATATGTTTTGATTATGAGAAAATGAACTTTGCTACCAATAGTTTTGTTGTTTTTGATATGTTAGAACGATAAGATTAAGAAAAGGATGTAAAGATATAAATTGGAGTAATTGGAGATAAAAATATGATATATATATATATATATAAAGACCAAATTATTGAATAATGATTCAATGATCAAGATAGTAATTTTAAATATATTATGCTTTTTAATTTTCATTATAAGTATTATCTTGGTGTTTCTAAACTATTTAATGGTTCAAAATTATAAATATGCATTCATATTTAGAATTTTTGTATATAGGATTCATATGGATACCCTTAAATCTTTTAGGAAACTAGTTTGAAGTGCGTATGATTTAAGGTTTGCAAAAACGTATAGTTTGGATATTTGTTTTGGGAAACTAGTTTGTAGTGCATATGTGTCATGGTTTGTAAAAAAGTATAGTTTAGATACGAGTTTTGCAAAGTTTGGATGCATTTTTTTCTCGAAGTTCTTAAGTGATATTGGATGGTTTTGAACTTGTCTTGGCTTTATGAGTATTTAAATATATAATGATGGCTTTTTAGTTTTGATGACAATGTATTTTTTTTTTAATGAGGTTGTCATTAGTGTTGCATTAAACAAGAGCAAGTTTAAGAGAGTTTTCAAATAGTTTTAAGAATTTTAAGAATGGTTTTAAAAATTTTGAAGTGACATTAGGAACCATTAATTAGCATTGAATTCATATGCCCTTTAGTTTGTTAACTTTTTAATGATTAAAAAAATGGGAGAAAATGTGTCATTTTAGATTAAGGTGAAGAGAAATGTTTATATGTGGTTTTAGGTTTGCTTGTGCATTTGCTTGTTCTATGTTTCTAATATCACATCTTTTTTCTCACCATAAAAAAGGAGGAGATTGTTGAACTAAAGGTGATTCCATCTTTGTTTTGGTGATGAAAAAATGTTACTATTAATGAGTTTGTTGTGGTTGATATGTTGAAAAGATATGTTTGATGAAAAGGATATTTTCAAAGAAAGATGTTAGAAGATAAAAGGTGTTATGACGATGCATTGTAGAGCCTTGGAGCCTTGAAGCCTTAGAGCATGAAATTTATTAGAATTTATAAATAATAAAGGAAAAAGGCTTAAGATGTAGATCAAGAAAGAAAGAATAGGTTATACTTGTAAGTTTTTATTGTAATTCTCATTTTTATCATTCCATTATATTGAAAGGGCTCACATCATACATTGCGCATTCATAGTTATTGATGTTGCATATAGGATGCATAATCAAGAAGAGTTGTATTTGAATAATTTTTGAAGATCGTCTTAATACAATAAAATCATTTTAGGAATTAGTTTGACGTGAGTGTGCTAAGGAATATGTGATAAAATGCTGTTGAAATTGTTAGGATAAGTTAATGTGGTCAAAATATGTAAAATTGATAAATTATGTGACTATATATTAAGAAAAAGTTTGTAAAGATGGAAATTGTTTGGGAATGATTTAGATGTGTATAAGTGTGTTAGAAATTGATTTGGATTGATTTAGATGTGTTTTGGAGCATAAAAACTAATATGGTAAGAGACTGGTCTACTAGTATGAAATACTGATCCCCTAGTGATAGATTAGCTGGTTTACGGTACTAGTTAAGCAGTCATGTTGAGAATCGTATTCTAACAATTAAAAACCAATGGGAAAATAGAGTAAATGCATTGTTACATTAGGAAACAAAACAAAAATGGTTATTAGGCTAATAATTAACTATAAATATGAGTCTTGGATGAGGTTTTATACATCTAAGAGTCGAGGAACGATTTTATAAATGATTTGAGCCATTGTTTGTGAAATTTGGTTGAGTTTGGTGTTGGTTTTATTAAAGTTTTGTTAGGTTGTTGTATGCATTCATTCAAGTTTATTTTGAAGTCATTAAAAACTTGAGTTGGTCAATTAATACCTTTTAATAAGTGTACTTAATAGGGTGATATTGAGAGAAAAATTTGTAAAAGGTTTTCTTGGAGAGCATTAAAAATGGAGACTATTGTAATGGTTACCCTATAGCCTTGTAAAAAAAGGAATTGTACTTTTTCTTAAAGATAGTTGAATACGAGTAGACGTACTGAAAAGGTTGTCACTGAACCACTATATAATCTAGTTGTGTCCATCTTTATCTTTTTTATGAGTGGATGTACTAAAAAGATTGTCATCGAACCACTACAGAATCTATTTGCGTCCTTCTTCTTTATCTCTTTTGTTTTCAATCTGTTTAAATTCAAGTCATACTATATTTTATATAGAATCGTATAGTATTACCTACATCATATCCTATATTATTTAAGCTTTACATATTGTTTATCTTATTGTTATAATTCAATTATTTCTTTGATTAATTGAATTATTTAGCTTATGTCCAATAGTTTATAGGGTCATGTGAATATAATATTCATTAACTTAGAAAAATTTTAAAGAACCTAATTTACCCCCTCTTATGAGCTATATAGGGCCAATAATTGGAATCAGAGTAAGGTTTTACATAGGATATTTCTAATGAAATAGTGAGGTTAAGGTCATCATGACACATTGAAATAGTAATGTTATAGATAGGCCCCTTATTGTGATAGAAATATTTATAAAGATTGGAAATTTTGGATAAATTTTTTTCGACCAAAGGAAAATTTTGGGAAGTAATAAAAAATGGCTCTTCCACATCAATGAAAGCAATAATTGTTAATATTGTAGATACTTTATTACTTCATAATGAACTTGAAAGGTTAAATTAAATGAAAGAATTATTTCCATAAATTGTAAAGTTGTACATATCTTTCTTTGTGCCTGAAGTAGGGAAGGATAAAGTCTCAACTTGTGAATCCACTTATCAAATATGTCTTACTTTGGATGAAATTTATGAAAGCACAAATCAAAGTAAAGAAAGGATCTATTGATAGTTATGTTTTAGGATAGGTTTTCCTAAGTGTTTGGTACGTTTAGGGCTTACATGTTTAGGATAAAATTGATGTGTTTAGGGTTTAGTTTCTAGTTCTTTTGATTACCATGATCTTTGCTTTTATTTCTTAAGTGTTTAGTGATGATTTTAGGGAATGATTTGATCCTTTTGGCATAGTTGTTTAGCATATTTTCCTTTAAGATGCAACTAGAGACCAAGAGAAGAGAAGAAAAGTGAAGAAATGAAGTAAAAATTCCCACGATCATAGGAATTATGGACAGACAGTCGCGTTAGATTAAAATTTTGGACTGTTTTGAAATGTCTTGACTTATATAAGGGGAAAAAACCATAGGGCCACTAGAAACATCATTAGAAACTTTCCTCAAGAGGCTAAAAACAAGTTTGGAGGCTTTGAGAGGTCAAGAATCAAGATCAACTAGCCTCTTTTGGCAAGAACATTTCAAAAATAGATTTGTGGAAAAAGAAGGAGTTGTAGAAGAAGGCATAGATTGGCGTTAACAAGTTCTCTGAGCTATAGAAGCTAACACCAAAATATATCAGAGAATAATCGACAGATGGCATTTCAGATCAATAAAATCGGAAACCAAATCAAACAAGTGCCAAAAAAAGAATGCCACACCAACAAGAAGTTGCTCAATTATTTCCAAATGCAAAACATCCAAGTCTCCCCTCACCCACACCTTCACCACCAAATTCCCTATGATAACTCTTGCCCCTTATCTCCTTTATTAATTTCACATTTTGCATTTGGTTTGTTTTTTTTTTGTTTTCTTTTTTTTATGTTGTATCTTGTCTTATGGTTTTATCAATTTGTGTTTTCATCCTCATATTGAGGACAATGTATTGTCCAAGTATGGAGAGGTGGTGTTTGCTTTGTCATTTGTAGGTTATTATTTGTTTTCTTTATTGTGTGTTTTTTTTTATTTTTTGCATTTTAATAGACAAGTCATATAGGATGTATGTTTTAGGCATGTTATGTTGTTAGTTTTCTTTTTAAGTAATGGAACCATCCTTGGATCATTATGATGTGTTTTATACCATGAAGTTCTATTATTGTAGTTAGAATGAGATTGAGTTGTGTTCTTGAGTTCAAATTAGGCTACTTTGAGTAAAAGGTGAACCATGCTAATTAATTAAAGTAGTTGGTTGTATAAAATTAGTCAGAAATTGATACTTCAGTGATTAGGCAACATGTAAAAGCATGATGGATTTTCATATGAGCTTATGTGAGGAATTGAGCTAATATGACTCCATTCTAAAGTCATTTCATTCTTTGTAGTGTGTGATATTCCCTTAAGGTGATTACTTTTATAACTTTCTCTGAACCGGTTTGACTATACTAAATGTATGCTATATGGAATTCATTTTCCTTTATGAACCCTTTTTATTTCTTGAAGTGAACACCTTATTCAAAACCCAGAATCCTCATTTGTCTTACCTAATCACAAGTCAAATGAAGTGTTAAATGGGCATTAGTTTGGGATTTTTGGTTTACATTTTTATTATAAGATGGTGATAGAAATATTTATACTCATAATGTTCATTATATATATATTTCTTGCTATTGTTTCCTTATTAAGATAAAAAAAAGAGAGAAATAATTTAAAAAACGAAGAAAAGAATAAAATATAGTAGCAAAAAATTAGTTATAAGTAGTTTGTTATATTCACATGCATATTTCATAAGTATAGTTAGATGTCCCTTTTACCCTTGGTGCTTTATGAACACTTGTTAGTAAATTTGTTGTGTTCACATGCTTATCTTAGAAGTATAATTAGTTGCCCTTTTTATCCTTAGTGCTTTATGAACACTTGTGAGTAACCCTCTAAAACCTTTTTGACTCACATTAACCCTAACCTCATTACAACTTTAATCAAAAGCCCTTTTAATTCATTATATCATGTAATCTATGTAGAAGAGAACTGGTTAATTTTCAAGCTTATGGTAGTGTGGTCTCCTAAAGGGAGTCTTCAACAAAACACTAACCTTTAAACACTTGAGTGAAATGAGTGAATATTGTAAGGATATCCATCTTGATTTTATGCTTACCTTTGATCGATGGTATCATAAGTTGAGATTGTTTATGTGTACTAATGGAAACTAGTTATGATGTGTGTAATAACTTGACATTTAAGTTTTCCAAAGCTTGAAGGACTGCATGCAGTTGATCTCTTTGTAAACAAATTGATAGAATGTAATGGTTTTTTTTTATTTGCTTGAGGATAAGCAAAAGTTCAAGTGTAAGGAATTTGACAGTTATGAATTAGGATAGCTTTCCCTAAGTGTTTAGCACATGATTCAGGCATGTTTAAGATAAAATTGATGTGTTTAGGACTTAGTTTGTAGTTCTTTTAATTACCAAAATCTTTTCTTTCGTTTGTTAAGTGTTTGGTGATGATTTTGGGGCATGATTTGATCCTTTTATTATAGTTGTTTAGCATATTTTCCTTTGAGATGCAACTATAGACCAATAGAAAAGAAGAAGTGTGAAAAATGAAGTAGAAATCCACACAATTGAGGGAATTATTGATAAAAAGCCACGTTAGATTAGAATTTTGGATTATTTTAAAGTGTCTTGACCTATATAAGGGCACAAAACCCTAAGGCTGGTAGACACGTCATCAGAAACTTTCCTCAAAAGGAAAAACATAGGTTTGGAAGCTTTAAGGGGTCAAGAATCAAGATTAACTACCCTCTTTTGTCAAGAACACCTCAACTACAGATTTCTAGATTAGGAGAAAGAAGAGAAGATTGCTCTAATCATCTAGTTTCTTATTCTCTATTCTCTTTTATTATCTTGTGTATGGATACTATGTTAGTTAAGTGTTTTTTTGACATTATGAGTGGTTGAACTATATTTTAGGGATTACTTTTGAACTAGTTTGTTGAACTTTTATCTTGTTGTTTGAATGATTGGAATCTTATGATAATTGTTGGGCTTAAACCTTGCAAAATGTTAAGAAATGAAGCTGGGTAACCTGTGTTGGGTTGTGTAATGAGAATTGAAACCCAATAGACTTGTAGTTATTAGGTTAATTAATTGATTTGACATAGATCTTGATTAATTAATTGATTACCCATAAGATTACTTCACAATTAGTTGAATTTGTAGGACTGGTTTTGGAGATTGAAAGATTGTAAGATTAATCCTATTTAATTTCGTAGGGACATCTAATTACACCTTGAGAGAGGGTAATTGAAGCAATAAAATATATTGGGTTAAGCATGAATCAATCAATAAGATAAGCTAGGGATAAAAGTAATTCCTAATCTTTAGTCTTGGATTCAAAAGTTTCTGCACATTGCTCTTGTCCTTAGTTAAATTGTTCTGTTTAGTTTTTGTCATTAAATTTGTGCCTTAAACAAAGTTTTACTTGAATCAAATGGTGACTAATTCCAATCCTTGTGGGACAATATCCTCTTATACTACAAGTTACAATCCATGCACTTGTAGTCTTAACGTAAAACAAGTTTGTTGTTAAGTTGGCTATTAGGGATGTCAAAAATTGACCCGACCCCATAACCTGACCTACCTGACCTGGACAATATCCGACTTGACTCGAATTGACCAAAAAAGTCAATGACCCAAACCCGACCTACACCCAACCTGACCTGAACCCGAACCCGATTTCATATGAACCCGAGATGACCCGAACTCGATCAAACCCAAACTTGAATGCACATCACCTACAGCATTAGTTATGCCCTAACTAATTCAGCTCATAACATTGAATTCAAATCTACAGATAGAATCTATCTAGATTCATTATTCAGTAATATGGTCAAAATAGGTACTTATACTACTCCTCAAATAACTGAAATACCTTCTATGCATCAACCTATTTCATTAATTCAACCTAAAAAATCTTTTGATAATCCTAGCACAAGTCAAACAAGCCAAGATAAAGACCAAGAATTAAAACTACAAAAAACATATTCTTTTAAAATAGATAAACCTCTATCTTATATTCCTATTCAACAAGCTACAACCAAAACTGAATTAAGAAAGCTTAAGCAGCAAGTACAAAATTTAGAACAAATAGCTTTACAAATTAAATCTCAATTAGGCGAATGAATCAAGACTGTTTTTATTGTCAACAATTTATTTAAAATATAATTAGACAAGAACAATTATTGAAGCAATTAACAATAAAATTAAAAACATATCATTGGTATAATAAATATTTTTCATATAAAAAATTTAAACGAATTAAACAACATTATCAAAATACTAAAGATCTAATTAGATATTTAAATCAACAAAGAATAAAACATCAAACTAGCAATCATTCCGCATAAAATTCTATAAGAAGATCCTCTGGCTCTCAAAATTTTATTATTCTTGTTGACTTTGATGTGTTAGATTTTGAGGAAGATAGACATTGTCCCTTGATTTTGGGTAGTCCCTTTATGAATACTGGTAGAGCATTAGTAGATGTGCATGAAGGGAAACTTATTTTAAGAGTTGGTCACAAACGAGTTGAGTTTAATATGTATAAATCCTTGAAGAATTCAGTGGATGGTAATGTATGCATGAAGATTGATGTTGTAGATGAATGTGTAAAGGAGGTTGAAGAGGAAGTGGATGAAGTTGTTGAAACAAAAAGAGATGAAAGTATGGGTGAAGAGGAAAGATGTGAGGAAATTAAGCTTGAAAGATTAGACAGAATAAATGCACCCACGCCACCTTCCATTTTTACACCCTCCATTTTAGATCTTAAACCCTTACCTGCCCACTTGCGATACACCTTTCTAGGTCATACTCTGCCCATTATTATCTCCAACTAATTAGATTGAGAACAAGAAGACAAAGTGGCCTGAGATCAGTGCAGGTAGAACTCCCATGGACACATGGATGAAGATGAAGGAGTTAAAGGATCAATTCCT